>JAJIZL010059338.1:5620-20050 GCA_023969395.1 Amblyomma maculatum
TGTCTGTCTGTCTGTCTGTCTGTCTGTCTGTCTGTCTGTCTGTCTGTGTCTCTCCTGGCTGCGTACCTGCCTGCCCCTGCCGTTAACGCTACCAAATCATAACGTATAGGCGGAGCTAAAGTGTTCTCCATAGTTTTAGTCAAAAGGTTATCAATCCTTTGTCAAGTTCTTTCTTCTAGCATTAAACATGGTTGCCTATTGAGAGCATTCATTGAATACAATAAGGGTTTCATCGGATCAGTTCTGTAATCTTCATCCTCTGTCTGTTCTTAGTGGACATCTTTATTAGCACAACATAGTAAGCTTCTTATTTGTGGACACAGTGTGGTATTTTGGCAGCTTTCATAAAGATGTTTGCAGCGAATGCAAAGTAACAATTTAAAAAGCACTTAAGCCCTACAAAATAGTTATGACAGGATAGCGCTATTGGGGTCAAAACGAGTATTAGGATGTTCTTTGCATATTATTTTGTAGACACGAAGCTAGTGTTTTATTTTGTGAGGTTTCCATCTCTCTATGGGACATAATCATTATCATCATCAGCCTGGCTATACCCACTGCAGGGCAAAGGCCTCTCCCGTATTTCTCCAATAATAATAATCATAATAATTGATTCACAGGAAGGGAAAGGAGCAGTATCTGTCACACTTGCTCTGTGGACACCTGAACCGCGCCGTAAGCGAAGGGATGAAGATGGGAGTGAAAGTGGAAAGAGAGAAAGGGGAGCCGTAGTGGAGGGCTACGGAGTAATTTCGACTACCTGGGGATCTTTAACGTGCGCTGACATCGCACAGCACACGGACGCCACTTCGTTTCGCCTTCATCAAAACGCAGCCGCCGTGGTCGGGTTCGAACCCGGGAGCTCCGGACAGTAGTCGGGCGTCTTACCACTGTACCACCCCGGTGGGCCAAATACACCGGGTTTGAGCTAGCTGCATCCGTTTGAACCCTGCGAACTTCTTAACCTCATCCGCCCATCTAAATTTCTGCTGCCCCCTGCTGCGCTTTCCTTCCCTTGGAATCCAGTTTCTTACCCTAAACGACCATCGGTTATCCTCTTTTCGCACTACATGTCCTGCCCATGCCCATTTCTTCTTAATTTCAACTAGAATGTTAGTCACTTGAGCTATTTCCCTGACCCACTCTGCACGCTTCCTATCTCTTAATGTTACCCCTCCATTTTTCGTTCCATAGCTCTCTGAGTTGTCCTCAACTTAAGTAGAACCCTCTTGGCTAGCCTTCACGTTAAAGCCCCATAGGTGAGTACAGGTAAGATGAAATTGTTGTATACTGTCCTTTTGAGCGATACCGGTAAGCTGCTAGTCATAATTTGCGAGTGCTTGCCAAATGCAGTCAGTTCAGTCATTCAGTCGTGTCCGACTCTTCGTTACCCTATGGACCATGTCACGCCACGCTTTCCGGTCTCGCACTATCTTCCTAATATCACATAACTTCATCTGCAGTGCCTCGAGGATGCCATCTAACCATCGCGTTCGCTGCGTACCCCTTCTCCGGCGACCCTCAACCTTTCCCAACATCAAATCTTTCTCCAGCGACTCCTCTCTTCTCATCAGATGACCGAAGTAGCTGAGCTTTAACTTTGGAATTTGACCCTCGAATGAGCAGTCAGGGTTTATGGTCGACAATATCGACTGATTTGATCTTCTGGCAGTCCAAGGAACTCTCAAGAGTTTTCGCCAGCACCACAATTCAAACGCGTCTATTCTTCGGCGGTCAGCCTTTTTCACAGTCCAACTCTCGCATCCATACATCACAACTGGAAAGACCATAGCACGAGTTATACGGATCTTGGTTGGCAGACTAATGTATCTGCTCTTTACTAGGCGGTCAAGGCTAGCAATGGCTCTCTTTTCCAGAAGCAGGCGTCTCCTAATTTCAATGGCTGCAGTATCCTTCCGGGGTAATCTTGGAGCCCAAGAACAGAAAATCTGTCACCGCTTCCACTTCTTGTCCCTTGATGCTCCAGGACTTGATAGGACAAGACGCCATGATCTTTGTCTTTTTAATTTTGTTTAAGCCCAAACTTCTCTCTCTCTTCTTGTACGCGAATCAGAAGTCTCTTGAGTTCCACTTCACTCTCTGCCATTAAAGTGGTATCATCCGCATATCTAAGGTTGTTGAAACGTTTTCCAGCAATCTTCATTCCAGCTGAAGACTCGTCCAGACCGGTCTTCCTCATGATGCACTCTGCATATAGGTTAAATAGGCAGGGCGACAGTATGCAGCCTTGCCTCACTCCTTTCTCAATAGGAAACCAATCAGTAAGACCATGCCCAGTTCTGACTGTGGCCTCTTTCCTGATACAGGTTCCTGATGAGACAGATGAGGTGAATTGGAACTCCCATCTCTTGGAGAGCTTGCCACACTCTGCTGTGATCTACGCAGTCAAACGCTTTCGCAAAATCAATAAAGCAGAAGTAGATGGGTTTCTGGAACTCTTGCTTTTTCCATGATCCAGCGAAGGTCGGCAATTTGGTCTCTAGTTCCTCTGCCCTTGCGAAACCCAGCTTGCACGTCCGGAAGCTCCCGATCCACATACTGCTGCAGCCTGCCTTGTAGGATTTTCAACATCACCTTGCCAGCATGCGAAATAAGCGCGACCGTGCGGTAGTTGGAACAATCTTTGGCACTGCCTTTCTTTGGAATGGGGATATATACTGACCTCCTCCAATCCTGTGGCCACTGCAGGGTTGTCCAAATCTTCTGACATAGTGTATGCAGAATGTTAACAGCGTCAGGATTGAGGTTTTTAAGCAACTCAGCTGGAATGCCATCAATTCCGCTAGCTTTGTTCTTAGCAAGGCTGGCTAAGGCCCATTCAACGTCACTCGTCAGGATGCCCGGCTCGAGGTCAGTAATCACAACCGTCTTATGTTGGGTTTGCACATTCGGGTCCTTCTTGTACAGTTCTTCTGTGTATTCCTGCCAGGTCTTCTTTATCACTGAGGCTTCAGTGAGGTCCTTGCCTCGTTTGTCCTTTATCACGCCGAGCTTCCTATGATATCTTTGATTGTCTTATACAGAGCTCTTGTGTTCCTTATTTGGCTGTTGTCCTCAACTGCTTGGCACTGTATGTTCAGGAAGGCATTCTTATCTCTCCTTGCTATTTTCTGAAAATCCGCATTGAGAACCTTGTATCTTTCTCTTTCCCCCATAACTTTTGCCATCCTCCTTTCCTCAACTATTTGCAAAGCCTCTTCAGATAACCAGTTTGCTTTCTTGCATTTCTTTTGCTTTGGAACTACATTAGTAGCAACTTCTTGTATTATATCACGAACATCAGTCCACATCTCTTCGGGCTCTCTGTCTTCTAGATATAATTGCCAAATGCGCTCCATCCCAATCTTAATCTTCTTGTTATTTCCTTTTCATGGTCCATATCTGCGGGTACTGCCTGTCTTAATTAGACATATTCGCCTACTACTTCCAGTGCTTCGCTACCTAACGAAAACTGCTGTTCCTTCCCGAGGTTGTGGAACATTACCTTAGTCTTCTGCATGTTGATTTTTAAGCCGACCTGTCTACGTTTCCTGTCTGGGTCATCAATCATTATTTGTAATTCATCCCCCGAGTTACTTAGCAAGGTAATGTCATCCGCAAATCGCAGATTACTGAGGTATTCTCCATCTACCCTTATCCCTAACTGCTCCCATTCCAATTCTCTGGATACTTCCTCTAAGCAAGGTTTGAATAGTACTGGGGAGATCGTGTCTCCTTTCCTAATAGTTCTCTTTATGGAAATTTTGTTACTTTCGTTATGCAGAACTATGGTTACTGGGCAGTCACTATATATATATATCTTTCAGCACTTTCACGTACGGCTCGTCTACCCCCTGATTTCGCAATCGCTGCATCACCGCCGAGGTTTCTATTGAGTCAGATGCTTAATACTGAAACAAATGACTTAATATCCCTCCTTAACCAAGTGCGAGGAATGCGCCTCCTCGACCTAAAAGCCCCAAATAAAAAACATGTCCGTACCTCACATTATCGGGCTACACTATTCAGCCATACCTCCACAGTTGTCTACCACAAAAATATAGACCGTTTGGGAAGCACAAACATGCTTAGAGATATGTAAACTGATCAGAGTATCTTCTAGTGCAGTATATACTTACCGCACCAAAGCGCAGTGCACTTGAAACACTTCGTTCAATACCTGTGCTACTGCAGGATTCTGACCGCTCAAAATGCTCCCGCAATGATGAAACTGCTTCCAGACAAATGAATACTACTCAATTTCTCAGAGAGCCAGATGGCGGAGTTTTTTTCTTTTTTTATAGAAATACATTAAATCAACAAGAAAGAGTACTATTTTTCTTTTTCGAAATGACTCAAAGGGCTTCGTTAACTTCAAAATAGGTTTTCTTGTGCGCACTGAGGCTCATCATGTAGGTAAAATTTAAACCAGTAAGACAACCTTGAGAACACCGGTTCTTCTATCGCTTAATAAATTTGATCCATATCTTGGCGTAAACACTGCACGAAATGTCCACGCTGCCTGATAGAGGTACTAGAGTGAGAACTTCCAAAGCGAAATTGCTTTCCATGAAATGCGGTGCATAAGAAGGAACTGCGTTGCGTATTGCAATCATGATGAAACTAACTCCTAAGTATCTGCATCAATAAACAAAATTACTCAAAAGCCTTGAAGAAACCCGTGCTGGTAAAAAGAAACCCTAAATTATCTGTAGTTACTAGCGCAGAAACAAGTTCGCCAGGAAAGTTTTCAATAGATAGAATTTTGCCCACAGTTATTAAGTTACATAATAAGGTAATGAGATGTTGATAGTTGGGTAAAAAGAGATAGGTGTTGCCGATGGAGGTTAGAAGTACCACTATTCTTTACAAGCCATCGTGAAATATCTTGGTTTTGAATTTAGCGATTCTGAGTACAGCTGCAGTTTAATGAGTTACATATACAGTACTGTGCTAATGCTAGAAATCTAAATACTTGCAAGTTCATTCATACCTTTCGGAGAGAATCTATTTGCACGACAGGCCCGTGCAGGATGGCTCGTCAGTGGTTCTGCTGTCTGTAGCTTTCTTGACAGTGAGCAGCAGCGCCCAGCAATAGGCTGACACATTTCACCTAATCTGCATGGCCGTGTATAAAAACTTTATGGCTTTTTTACTGTTTTCTCAATTTTCCTAGTTAGCATAATCAAGCCTTGAATTTTTACAGCGCAGCTCTTTGGCGCTCGTTCCTGGGTTTCGCGTCGGCGTCGGCGTCGGCCTCGTAACCAGCACCTCCCCATTTTCGATCCCCCCAGTTCGAGCCGGCGCTTTGCAACCGAAGCCTCGCAGGAAGCGCGGAGCAGTCGGAAAACACAAGGAAAGGAAGGGGGTTTGGGGGGGGGGAGGGGTCGCCGGAGGAAGCGCTAGCAGCGACTGTCTGATACCGCCGCCGCCGCTAGCGAGTCAAGACAACGTGACCGCGTAGATAATAATAATAATTGGTTCACAGGAAGGGAAAGGCGCAGTATCTGTCACACGAGTTTGTGGACACCTGAACCGCGCCGTAAGGGAAGGGAGGAAGGTGGGAGTTAAAGTGTAAAGAGAGAAAGAAGAGCCGTAGTGGAGGGCTACGAAGTAATTTCGACCACTTGGGGATCTTTAACGCGCGCTGACATCGCAGAGCACACGGACGCCTCTTCGTTTCGCCTCCATCGAAACGCAGCCGCCGAGGTCGGGTTCGAACCCGGCTATTCCGGGCAGTAGTCGGGCGTCTTACCACCCCGGCGGGGCATGACCGCGTAGAAAGACTGATTTATTTTTTATAGGAAGGGAAAGGCGCGGTAACTGTCTCACTTGTTTTCTGTGGACACCGCAACCAAGCCGTAAGGGAAAGGATGAAGGCGAGAGTGAAAGTGGAAAGAGAGAAAGAGGAGTCGTAGTGGAGGGATACGGAGTAATTTCGACCACCTGGGGATCTTTAACGTGCGCTTGCATCGCACAGCACCCGGGCGCCTCTTCGTATCCCGTTCCTCTCGCTCGTAACGCGTCCCACGGCTGTGACAACCTCGCGAGGCACTTGTATAGATCTCGTCTTTGAGAATCAAGCATTGGTGTACCAAGTCGAACATATATCAGTCTATTTCTCCGACCACATAGCTTCCTTCATGACTGTCAAGAACTGTTAGTGGAGTCTTTGTTAAAGGAATACGTGTGAAAAATAAAAAAAAAATTTTGTGATAGCGCATACATGTGTTGCTCGATTTCTTTGCCTCAATCTATCGAAAAGGTGAAACAGCTTATTTGCTGCGCTCAAATTTCGCATTAGGAAGTAAAGTATTCGTCGGTAAGTTTTTAATACATCCTTAAACCACCTTTCTCTATTTAGTCTCACTTCTTTAGTTCATCAATTAGAATGATTTTATTGATTCGATCGTTATCTCCTATCACACATCATTTACTAGAACCCCAAATAACCACGACACGCATATTTTACCCACCTCCCCATTATTTCTGGCTCGCCGTGCCGGTTATTATGCCGACGGGTTTTCGCCCAGACAAGGTGTTTAAAGTATCGCTAAATACAGACTGGTCATTTAATGACAGCAGGCAATATAAACAATGGTGCACTACTTGAAGAGCAGAAAAACCTCTTTGCTAAAACTGTATGATGTTAATTTGGTTTTTAGCACCAACACTTTGCTGACTACTACTGGCATGTGCCTGCAGCAGCAGCGAGCTCTCTGAGCTCACGCGTGCACTGTGTACTTGCGCGTCACGAATGTGTGCACTGCGCGCACTCCGTGTTTGCCAAAAGGCAGTTTTGCACTAGTGGTTCAGCCCCGCCGGGGTGGTTGCAGTGGTAAGACGCCCGACTACTGTGCCGGAGTTCCCGGGTTCGAACCCGACCGCGGCGGCTGCGTTTCGATGGAGGCGAAACGAAGTGGCGTCCGTGTGCTGTGCGATGTCAGCGCACGTTAAAGATCCCCAGGTGGTCGAAATTACTCCGTAGCCCTCCACTACGGCTCCTCTTTCTCGCTTTCCACTTTCATTCCCACCTCCCTCCCTTCCCTTACGGCGCGGTTCGGGTGTCCACAGAGCAAGTGTGACAGTTACTGCGCCTTTCCCTTCCTGTGAACCAATTTAACTTTAACTTAACAAGTGGTTCATGTTCATTGAATCTATCACAGCTTACGTTTACACAGTTCGGGGCGGAGATCAAGGAGCTTTCAGCGCTTGCAGTGTGCCGGTGGCTTCGCGTCACAGGGCAATCCGTTGCTACAGCGCTTGTAGTTCTCGCCACGTGTGGTGGTTTAACCGGAGAAAGTCGACAGGCCCCATACATTTTCATTCTTCCTTCAGTTTCACCAACAATAAACGTCCCTTAGTGTTCAAAACAAAAAAAAGTCACCTTGCAAAACATTCACATCTTCCTTCAGTGATGTCGCCCATCGCTTTTTTAAACCATGCTGAGATGGCGTAATCAACCAGCTTTCATCGAAGGTAGGCAGGCTGCTCTCACAAGACAGAGAACAGGATCGCCGGTGCTTGTTTTAAGCATCATATTCTTGATGTAGCCTTCTTCCTCTAAGACCCACGCGATGCGTTTGGCGAACGGTCAAAGTGTTTGCGTGCAGATAACTGCACCTTGAGAAGACTGCGATCCATCCCTACTCCAAATTAGGGAATAGAATGCCATCTTCTTCAATGGATCATTATTTCCGCTTGAAGTGTTTAGAAGTCAAAGAACGCGGCTGAAAACCTGCCCAACCTCTGGCAAATACGTATCCGGCGTACTCCGAAATAACCTGAGTGGCTGTGTGTTTTAACAAGTGGGCAGGGTACTGCTATATCCGATAGCTGGCGCCCCTTATTTTGAAAGTTGGGATTTTGGCGATGCGGTTAACGTTTCTCTGTTCAGCGTTTTCAACATTGTCTTGTGTCCTGGGTATCTGAAAGCGTATCTTTGTTTCCTTGCTAAATGCATGGATCCCCTTGGTTACACGTAGGGTCTTTGTCTTTCTTTTTCAGTTGTTTTATGACAGCTAAGGAGTCGGCATAAATGGTGCTTCTGTTATGCACTGTATATTATTTATGGCCATCATTCCATCGCGAATTGCGCAAAGTGCAATCACAAGCGGGTCTGGATGTACTGTTTTGTATTGATTATGTACGTTTACCTAATTTCGTGAGTCAGACTGGTAGCTACTGTTTTGCCGCCATTTTCTATAATCGACACATCTGTATATGCAATACAGGTTCCTGGGAGTGCATCAAGCATATGGCGAGACGCCGGCATATATTTATAACTTAGCTTAGTCGTTCTCTTCGACGTAATAGTCGTGAAATACCATGGAGGGGAGTCAGCCATTGTCGGCGTTTGCCTTGTCACCGTGTTAGTCATGGATGGCATGGATATAACATATTTTGTTTCATATTTCATGTTGCCTTTCGCAGTTCAATGAGTTCTGTCAATGGGTTGAGCTGCACATATTCCTAAAGAACAAGGATGGGGGTAAGTTTTGGTAAGGCAGTGATTGTGCGCATTGCGTTCCTATTTGTTGTTTCCAACTTTGCTCAGGCCTGCCTCTTGAGCCTTTGTAACTGGGCCTTGTATAGTATCTAAGGCTCAAGCACTGACTGTACATCTTGTCATCTCCGATCGGGCTCCTCCTCCCCTTCACGAAATTCGTTTTATCAAGTGCAAGGAAGTCGCAGCTACGTTTTTCATCCTATGAGATTTATATCTAAGCCAAGAAATCTAAAATCATCAAGCACGTGTAATGCCTGATTCCATTCTTATTCGAAACATGAGTTTAGATGGACTTTTTGGATGACTGCTCCAGACCTGCATCCCGGACGTACTCATGTAGTGTATAGGGCCTCCTGGAAATAAAACATTTGTGTCTCAAGGCGTTTATGAGTAGACCATATTGTGATATCTTCTGCGTGAATAATGAGCTGCACCTCCGGTATTTCAGCTAATTTTCATGCCAGAGGAATGAGTGCAATAATAAACAACAAAAGTGCTTAAACGAACCCTTGCGGCATGCCTCTCAGGTGTATTTACCGATTTGTTGTCCATTTATCCGGACAGAAAAAGTCCGGTCCCTAAGCAGTTTATGCACCGCTTTTATTACCTGTAGTGGAATGCCCATATACCATCCATGTTGATGAGTATCTTGGCATATAACACATTATCGTCACAGTCATCGCGTTTTACTTCGCGTCCCCGGTCAGTTACTGCAAGCATGTTTTCTCTGTACCAGATTTTACATTTAGTTGCCTACGTGCCATAAACCACAACACAACGCAATCTTTCCGGCCATGTTCATATTACATGAACGAAGTTGTCCGACGGTTCAGAATAGTGCCGTAGTGAAACACCAACGAAGAGACCTGGCCGATCGTCTGCATACGCAGAATTTCGTCTGTATATAAACGGTGGCTCACCATCATTTCTAAGTGCCCATAAAAACAAATGCCCTGTTTTTTCATGAACGCGGTGTTGTAAACATTTATCATGCCAAAGCAACTCAGGCTATGAGATAAGACCTAATATAGAACCCTGCATATTGTTTACCCCCTGGCGTTCATTATTTTGCCCAGGCTTCGCACACAGTACGCGGCGGCCACGGCTAGATATTCATCAATATGCAAAAACACATTCCCCTTATGTAGAGACCTCAAGTCGTAACAAGGGCATGTCGACAAATACAGCAACTCCAATAAACTGCATACTTGAGCAGTAGAAAAAACACTAAACAGTGTCCTTCATCAGATGCGAACTAATGTGCGCTTGCACACCAGTTTTCACTTTGGGGCTTTCTCTGGCCTCGCTCCGACCAACCAGCGCAGCATGAATCATTGATGCCAACTTACGCAAGATAGTCTACATCAATTTCAAAATTATTAATTCAAAAACCGTAAAAATCACGACAAACTAAGTGCGATCGCTGGAGAAATCTATATTTTCAAAGCTGAGCCACATTTTGTTTTTTTTTCTTGCGAAGAATGAAACCAATGGTGATGAATAATATTTTGAGGTATCAACAGAGAGATGACCAGTTGAACTTTGACCCCTTCACAGCGATGCGAGCGCCAGGCTGGAACGCACTTGTGTCGTCTACGATAAAAGCTGCCTTGTCTTCCTCTTAGAGAATTGCCAAGGTAGGATTCGTCATCAGGAGCATTTCTGTTGTGAAAACATGGAAACGCTCTTTCAACTTGCTGAGCCATAAATGTGTTTCAGTATACAGATACATATAAGTAGGCAAACTTAAGAGTACGTAGTGATAGTAGAGGGAGCAAAATGTTGCTATCAGAAGCACCGGTCACAAGGCAGCTGATGACAGACAAGCACACTGTAAAACCCCTTACATCAGCTCGGTAATGGGGTGACTTCCACCCATGAAGTTAGCAAAAACTCGGCAGCAATTATAGCAAAAACGTTTTATGTGGTCGTTGCAAAAAAACGTCCGAGCATTGCGTGGTGCTGAGTTCGTCTGAACGTAAGGCGCTGAAAGAACCTGAAACCACTCCGAACAATGGGAATGTATTTAACACCCTCTCAGCCCAAAGTGTGTATATATATATATATTGTAATAGGGCGTTTATTGACGCTCAGATGGAGAGCTGTGAGGACAGGACCTTGCAACGGCGAGCCCAGCGTACTTCTTTGTCTTCGTCGCACAGCGCACAGGTGCATGTCGATGGCTGAAGTGCTGACTATCACAGTACATTTTCCCCCCGGGTAAAAAAAAGGAGCCATCCTGGCGACTTATGGCGCGGAAAGCACAGCGGGGTTATAGAATGGCTTCAATCGGTTCACGTGAACTGTTTCACGACCACGGCGACGCAAGTCCGCAGAGGGCGTGACGGGCTCAACTACGTAGTTGACTGCAGATGTTTGCTGGAGGACCCTATATGGCCCGTGGTAGCGAGCAAGAAACTTCTTTGAGAGGCCAGGGGTTGTGGAGGGCACCCAGAGCCACACCAGTGTGTCCGGGAGATATGACGAAGCTTCGCCGGTATCACGGAGGTATTTTTGTTGCCACTGATTTTCTGTTGTGAGAGAGCGGGCGAGCTGACGGCATTCTTCTGCGTACGTGACGGCGTCGGATAGCGGGGAAGATTCGGAAACGTCAGGGCGGTAGGGAAAAAGTGTGTCCATAGTACAGGGTGGCTCGCGCCCGTAAAGGAGAAAGAATGGAGAGAATCCAGTAGTGGCCTGTGTCGCGGTGTTATATGCGTAAGTAACAAACGGTAGTACTTGTTCCCAATTGGAATGGTCGGTGTTCAAGTACATAGCCAGCATGTCACCGAGAGTGCGGTTAAAACGTTCTGTTAGTCCATTCGTCTGAGGGTGGTACGAGGTAGCGGTGCGGTGTATGATGCGGCATTCTTTCAGGAGAGCCTCAAGAGCGTCTGATAAGAAAACGCGTCCCCGGTCACTGAGCAGTTCGCGAGGGGCACCATGGCGAAGAACCAGGTTTTTCAGAATAAAGGCAGCCACGTCGCGTGCGGAAGCAGAGGGCAATGATGATGTCTCAGTGTAGCGGGTTAGATGATCTACTGCCACGATAATCCAGCGGTTGCCAGCTGAAGTTGTAGGAAGGGGACCATATAGATCTATGCCGACACGATCAAACGGACGGGCAGGACAGGGCAACGGCTGCAACGAAGCAGAGGACTTGAGAGGAGTTTTTCGGCGTTGGCAAGACTGGCAGGAGCGGACAAAATGGCGGACAAAGCGGTACATTCCACGCCAGAAGAAGCGTAGACGCAAGCGCGTGTAGGTTTTCAACACTCCGCCGTGGGCGCACTGGGGATCAGTATGGAAAGCAGCACAAATATCGGCGCGGAGATGACGGGGGATGACTAAAAGCCACTTCCTTCCGTCGTGAAGATAACTGCGGCGATAGAGCAGCCCGTCACGAATTGAAAAATGGTGAGCTTGGCGGGCAAGCGCCCGAGACAGACGACCTGGAGAGTGACTTGACAGAAAGTCCAGAGTGTAGATATCCACGGGTCGCGCCGCTGTTCCGTGGCCATGTCAATAGTGGCAAGCGAAGACAAATCGTAGGCGCAGATCTCATCAGGCAACGAAGAGGGAGGCAGCGGTGAGCGCGAAAGAGCGTCCGCGTCAGTATGCTTGAGGCCTGAGCGATATATGACACGAATGTCATACTCTTGGAGGCGAAGAGCCCAGCGAGCAAGGCGGCCGGACGGGTCCTTGAGGGACGCCAGCCAGCACAGAGCGTGATGATCAGTGACCACATAAAATGGTCGGCCATAGACATACGGACGGAATTTGCCGATGGCCCAAATAATGGCCAAGCATTCTCTTTCCGTAACAGAATAATTGGACTCTGCCTTCGTCAAGGTGCGGCTTGCGTACGCCACCACATAGTCTCGGATACCAGGTTTGCGTTGGGTGAGAACGGCGCCTATCCCAATACCGCTAGCGTCAGTGTGAATCTCAGTTGGCGCATTCGGGTCGAAGTGGCGGAGGATGGGAGGCGAAACTAAAAGACGGCGTAAAGTGTTGAAGGCGTCATCACAAGCAGGTGTCCATGCGCAGAGGTCGGAGCTGCCGGAGAGGAGCTGGATGAGAGGAGCAATAATAGAGGCGAAATTTAAGATGAAGCGGCGAAAGTAGGAGCATAGGCCAATGAAACTTCGTAGCTGCTTCAGTGATTTTGGGCGTGGGAATTCGGCAACTGCACGAAGTTTGGTGGGATCGGGAAGAATGCCATCCTTAGAAACGACATGACCTAGAATTGTTAGTCGGCGAGCAGCAAAGCGGCACTTCTTCAGATTCAGTTGGAGGCCGGCGGTAGCGAGACAAGTGAGAACGTCCTTCAGTCGGAGCAGGTGGGATTGAAAATCGGTAGAAAAGACTACGATATCATCGAGATAGCAAAGACAGGTTCGCCACTTGAATCCACGAAGCACAGTGTCCATGAGGCGTTCAAATGTGGCCGGGGCGTTGCAAAGCCCAAAGGGCATGACGTTGAATTCATATAATCCATCTGGTGTGATGAAGGCAGTTTTAGAGCGGTCAGCGTCAGCCATTGGCACCTGCCAGTAGCCAGATCGTAAATCCAACGAGGAGAAAAACTCGGCGCCCTGCAAGCAGTCTAGTGCGTCATCGATGCGTGGCAGAGGATAGACGTCCTTGCGCGTGATCTTGTTGAGCCGGCGGTAGTCGACACAAAACCGGAAGGAGCCATCTTTCTTAGGTACCAACACAACTGGAGACGCCCAGGGACTGTGGGATGGCCGAATGACACCCCGACGGAGCATGTCGTCCACATAATCAGCAATTACTTGGCGCTCCGAAGCTGACACGCGATAGGGGCGCTGGCGCAAAGGTGCAGTTTTACCGGTGTCGATGGTGTGCTCTACGACAGACGTGCGGCCCAAGTCAGTTTGAGGAAAGTCGAATGAAGAAGCGAAGTTCTGCAAGAGGGCGACAACTTGATCACGTTGCGCAAGTGAAAGATCAGCATCAATTGCATGTTGGAAAACGTCGGAGGGCGTCGAAGTGGTCGCAACATCGCAAGAGCACAGACTAACGTCGAAGGAGGGGGTTGAGTCAGCAAGAGTGGTGATATGACTGGGATCAAGCTCTTCAAGACGTCCAATGCATTCGCCACGGAGCAGGACTGCTGGGCAAGAAAATGGGTTCGAGGCGTAAAGTGCACTCTTGCCGTCTTGAATTTCGAGAACTGCGAACGGAAAAAGGAGGCAGGGATGACGGGAGGTGGCTTCGGAAGGTGTAAAAATCGCAGTCAAGGGAGTTACCCACTCACAAGACAGTGGTACGAGGGCAGCAGAGAACGGAGGAATGTCGGTGTCATGGGCGACGAGAAGTTTTGCAGTGCGGGGAGGGGTATCACAGAAGGGGGCATCACAGAGGGGGGCGAAGGCAATTTGTGCACGAGCACAATCAATAACGGCTTGATGAGTCGATAGAAAATCGTATCCGAGGATGATATCATGCGAGCAGTTCGACAGAACAATAAACTCGATGGGGTACAAGACGTCTTGAATGAGCACACGGGCTGTGCAAGATGCGGAGGGGTGAATGTGCTCTGATGAGGCGGTGCGGAGCGAAAAGTCGGAAATCGGAGTGGTCACTTTGCGAATTCGACGGCAGAGCGCTTCAATGATGACGGAGACGGCTGCACCGGTATCGACGAGAGCGAGAACTGTGGCGCCTTCTACAGAAACTTTGATAACATTAGCGGGACGACATGGAGGACTTGAGGAATTCGAAGCAAGCGCAGTTCTTGCCCCCGGAACTGCGACTGTTAGTTTCCCTCAACGGTGCTGGTAGAACGCCGCAGCATTGGAGAAAGCGATCGGCGCCGAGGAGAATGTGATCGACGAGTGGTATAGGTCTGGCGATCTTGTGGGACAAATTGAGAACCGGGCGGAATCATTTGC
>JAJIZL010059344.1:0-16546 GCA_023969395.1 Amblyomma maculatum
AAACACCTGTGGCAAGAAGCCTTCGTCGTAAACGGCGAACAGGCCTTGTTCCTAGCGCCTGCGGGCCACCACCACACCGCGCCGTGTCAGGGCTAGGGCTGGCACACTTAAGATTTCCCGCACAGCCGACCATTTTTCGTCCTGCCGAGACGCTCGTCGTCATTGGTCAGGTGCGAAAATGTCTCTAGAGAGTGTAATGTTTGAGACGAAAATCGTTTGTTTCATTTAGGAAATTCAAGCCTCGTAATACATCCATCATAATGCATCCACTCTCCAAGGCATGCAATGTCGATAAATTCGAGTTCGTAGTCTTGATAAAGGATCTTGGATGAATGTTTACTGCATTTCAAACCAATATGCCCTTAAAAATAATGCAATGCGACATTAGTAACCGAATAACTGTGGCCTTACGAAAAGGCGCAAACCTTTCTGCAGGAAACTCCACTAGTATTTCCTCTGAGGCATGCAATATCTCTAAAAAACAGTGTATCCAGCTGTCCTTGTTTCGGACAACTTGGCCAACTTCCAGTGCACAAAGAGAGAGATGGCACCGGCATCAACGTCGATTGGCCTAAATACCCCTCAAGAAATCCTTCAGAGACTGCTATTTTTTAATTAGTAATTTGCTCTCAAAAGTCCTCATTGTGCGAAGTGGTATGCTTCTTGTTGGCATATCAGACTCATGCCTGACACATGTTCTCACTTTACCTGCTATGTTAACGGCTGGAGGATCCAACATAATTTATAATTTCGCAGCTGCAACATTGTAGATAATATCTCCTAATAATGGTTTTACTGCGTCTTTGAAGCGTTACGCTACTCTGTGCTGAGTTGGTGAAGATTATGTTCAATGCACAGGTATGCAACATTTTTTCACAGCGATGACGTTTCAGCCGGAGGTTTTTCCGGGGATCCAGCGCAGCCACATGTGTGAGCACTAATGATGTCACACACGAACGCATGGCACCCCTGTCTGAGCGGACGACAACTGATAGAACCACAAATGCCCTCGGGGGCGGGATGTAACCACGTGGTATAATGAAAGGAACTGTACTGCGGCGCGAATCGACAAAGCCAACGTGTCTCCGACAAAGATAGATGGGGCCGCGGAAAAAATATCTCTTCCAAACACGATAAAGCGTGATGCGAAAACCGACGTGCCGCTGCTCTGGAACAGATGCGACAACTTCGCGCGGGCCATTCTCGGGTTTCGTGCTGCTGAACATGTATTGAGATGTCAGCCAGTTGCAACAAAGGATTCACGTTTCGAGTCCGTGTTACCCAGCGAAAGCATACGAACACATATACGTACTGATGATTGAGTGTTCATTGTTCTTAGGGGTGGGCAGTGGAGGGTGGGGGTCCACCGACGACAACTGGTAAAAATGAAGAGTCTAGAAATATAATCATGGATAACTTACTCGAGCCAAACGCAAACAGCATCGCTGTCATCAGTCTTAAACGGAAGTGTAACCTGCCCCATTATTTTCCTTACTGCAATTCCAATATCGCTGCTTTCCATTTTAAAAGTGGATAACCTGTCAGGTTAGCTGTCTTTTCTGGTGGTCTTCTTCAACTGCGCTTCCAGCATGTAAAGTTATTTTACACCACTCTTTATGCAATTTGTATCCTTCGCACCTTTTGTTGTTCAGTCCACCATCTTCCGTATGATATGTTATTAAGATTTGTTTCTCCTATAAATATGACAGGATTTGATTTTAAACCACTAGAAGGTTGTGCCATGAACGCTGTGGGTACTTTTGCGCCGTACCTCTTTTAAAAAATTTTGTTCGATTCATACCTCTGGTGTTTTAACTGTTCATGCAACGATAATCTAAACACTATCAAAGTTACGTCGGTGGGGTCTTTGCAGGTGGATTGTACAGCAAGACGCACATCATATGCGTATTTTGGCGGAATGAATAAACGATTCATTAACTAAATCATTAAGGAACAATTTTAGCTTTTATTTTGCCAACCAAACCTTACATTAAGAAATTTAAGGAGATTGCCATAAAATTTGGGTCCAGTTTTTAATTTCTTTTTACCAGCGATGCAGTTAGAAATATCTGACGTCAAAACAGAGCAATGGTTAGCTCCTAAAGTTGTCTTCCTGCAATAGAAATTTTTAAAATGACGTCGCTCGCATTTCTAGTACAGCACATTGGGAAGTTGTCTGCCTATTTTATGCCGTAAAGGACGTCATTTTAAAAGCGAGCATTGCGAGAATCCAACTTTAGAAGCTATCAGCCAGAATATTCTTGCAGCCTAGTTGGTGCATGTCTTAGTGTTTCTGTTGTCCTCTCTTCCACCGCTTAAAAGCTAAAACAAGCATATTTTTGATATTGAATATCTTGAAATGCATTGCCAATAAAGAAAAGTTTGAAAAAATGCTCAGCTTGCATGTTCACAAATTTCAATTTTTCAGTAGAATGTATAATGTTAGCCTTCGAGCTCAAAGGAAAAAGGTTGATTAGGTAATTTAGTTTATAATTTGTTCCCCCACTGAGGTCTATCAAGTCTATGTCTGCTTTCCACCTGCACAAAGTGTGTGGACGTTTTTTTACAGGGTTCAAAGTAACACCTGTAAACAGGTAAAAAACTACACGGTGTCAGCAAAAGTCGCACTTCCTGTACTACACTGCACACCCCTGTTCTGGAGTAGCATTAGGCGGAAAAGGTTGTCTAGAGAGAATAATATTTATCTCATATACTGTGTACGGGCATTCCGAAGATGTTCACCGGGTTTAGCTGTTTCACGTAAAGTCATCCCCCTGATCCATATATTGCTCACCGCTAAGGTGAAACGCACTGCATGAGGCTGTAGATACCAAATCAAATTTAATTCTAAGCCCCTTCACGCAAGCTAGCCAGAGCTAATTATGCACCATAAACCATATAACTAATTTTCAAGCCCGTATGTCGCACTGAAACTAGAAGCACGTGGGAGCGCCGACACGAACACCTGCGAGGGTGGCTGCACACTTGGGCCCGCCTGCTGCCAATAACATTAGCCCATTCCTGATACGCCGCTTGAGACCTGGATGCCAGATGACAAGGACGTGTCTGGAGAGGGTGCGGCATCTATTCTTGGACCATTCGATTGGTTTAACGTGGTTGGAAAGAGGCGTCTTCAAATATTTAACCCGACAGCGCAAAGGCGGTGTGTCGCAGAAAATTAGATAGCCCCGTTTCTATCATTATTGTTGTGTACGAATATCTTTACTGGTAGGCAGGACGATGACCTCAATTATCAGATGCTAGCCTGAGTTGCTTTGGGACGTTAAACCCCACAAACCAACCAACCAACCAACCAGCTTCTAAATGAAAGGTTGCAAATTAGTTAGCTTTATAAATTATGAATCTTACTGTAACAACGCCTTCAGAATTGCTTTGCGCAATATCATGCCGGTGCAGGCCCTTTTATGGATTCCAGGTTCTCCATTCGGAAATGATATCCACAGTATAAACTGCGCATCCTGTAATTTTTTTCAGTTCGCAAGCTCTCCTGAAGGCTTCATTGCCGTGGCCTACACTTAAGGAGAATAAGTGCCCTCGTAAGTAGTAAAAGAAGAATGCATTCATACGGCTACATTTGAACTTTTTATTAGTCCAACCATCGTCCATCCGTCCAGAAGTAGCTAAATGTCTATCCTTTCCCCACGGCGCAGTAAGTTGTCCACATTGCCGTGAGGGAGCTCTAGGCAAGCGGCATGGATACCAATTTCATCCTACTTTATCACGTAAAAATTGGAAAGCCATCACTTTAAAACCGTCAGATTTCACTTCAACCATCTTAGGTTTCTAGTTTGTTTCTTACATCTACGCAATAACGAGAACGACAAATCTTGATCACTATTCCTATTGTTTAGGTAACAGTCCTAGCAGCAGAACATAGAAGGAATGAGACCTTTGAAAACTACTGTGATATGTACACTTTATTGTTTCATCAGCACTCTAGATACATCGGAAGCATTTACCCACTTGGTCAATGCACCACAGCAGCCAGCCTTGGAACGACACGGGCGGGCAGCGCCACTCCTTCAATCTGGCACCAGTGATGGTTTCTTCGATGAGGATGTCGCACGCACTCACAAGAGGGTCCACATGCATAATTCCGATGTATGGGGTTGCACTGAAAAATAAAAATTACATCTTGGGATGTCGCACAATCAATG
Organism: Amblyomma maculatum; assembly: GCA_023969395.1. NCBI lineage: Eukaryota > Metazoa > Arthropoda > Arachnida > Ixodida > Ixodidae > Amblyomma > Amblyomma maculatum. The sequence goes on from JAJIZL010059344.1 coordinate 4,179, forward strand.
ACACGCGCAGTAAGCACAAAAAAAAAAAAAACAATCTACTTTTCAAGCCATCACTGAAAGGTAAAGACCTATATGAATTTTTCGCAGAGGCCAAGAACCCAGCAAATTTTATTGCTGCAGACAAAATGCTAATCACTAACGGCGCATGGTAGCGCTGTGTGCGTGAATATTTCTGCGGAAACTTCAGTCTCACCGTTGTATTCCGAACAAGAAAACGAGCATTAACCCGACAGACCCCTAGACTAAAAAAGGTATCCTTTCACATTTCTGGTATAGGTCAGTAAACAATAATTTTGGAATATTTTATGGGTTAGCTATAGTTCATTACAAAAGGAAAACATTTGCGGAGGTTTATCGCGGTTAAACCTAGTTCTCTAAGCATACGCTCTGCGAAGCATGGCTACACAAAAGTCCGGCACCTTCGCCGAAGCTTTGGCGCACTCGGACCGGCGCTCACTTCTTCCATAAGGAGGCTGAGCAAGCAAGCGCCGACGAACCGGTGGTTAAGCCCGTCGTCTAGTCTCGTGGCCAGTGAGCATTGAAGAATCAATGGTGGTCGAAATTTTGGAACTGTTAACCACGGCTTCTTTCGGCTTAATTTCAAGCGCACCCGTCAATGACCTTGGGTGCTGCAGTGTGAACAGCAGAGCTTACTCTCTAAAAGCAATTATATACTGTCAATTAAACCAAACAACTGGTCATCATGCATCCTATAAAACAAATTCCTCTTCTGCAAATACGTTTTTTTGCGCTAATTGGCTTGTCAGGTCGCAAAACGCTTGACCCTTTGGCTATGGAACAACACCCACGTCTTCTTTTGCTAACTCGGTCCTGCGGCCCACGCCTTGAGTCGCCAAGCTCCGAGTTCACTTACCTGAACAAAACGGCGCCTCATTGGCAGAGCCCTATGAGGCGTTTACACATTTGTATGAAGACTGAACAAATGGGAACGGTGCCGGTTCTCTGGACGGGCCGCCACCGCCGGAGCTTCCATCACAGCTAAGCAGTCAGGCAGTGCGAAGATCTTGGTGCGATGCCAAAACCTCTGCGGCGGACGCTGCCTACGCTGACGGCGCGAAAGTGGGAACTAGGATTACAAAATATGACGCTCTAAACGGGTTTCAATGAACCAGGCACTTTTCCTGGCCCGCATCCGTAACAAGAAGTGGAACACGAGTATTGAGAAGAGGGAAATTGAACTCCAGTAGCAGCTCGCGGAACCGATAAAACAGCTCGCGGAAACTATTCTCAGAGCTTCCGATGTACACTCATCTAACAAGACAGCTATAGGGGTGACTGTTCAACCTAACATTTTTGCAGACATGCATTTCAGAGCTGAACCTTTTCAGAATGTTCACCAGTGTGACTCGTTTACTAGTGGCAGGCATAATAGAGCGAATCTTTGTAATGCTGGTTTACGTCTGTCAAAGCCGTCAAATTCTAATTTATCACTTTTAGACGATGGAGTTAATCATACACATTTAGATGGTGCCGATCGAATGCACATGATTAATTACAGTTTGTTATTTTCGCAGATGTTTTCGGCGCCTTAACTCGGCCGTTTCTCGCAAAATGATACCCGAGCGAGCCAAGGAAGATGACTGCTTCTGTGTTTAGACAACCGCCGAGAGCGTTTGTTGCTATCGCTTCCACCGAAGAGTCCAGGTCCCAGGCAGTGCAAGTACTCCAAGTGAAGAGCGTGTTTCGCAAGCGTTCTGTTGCGCGCCTTAAATTTGTGCCGGACTGCCGTTTCGACAATGGTACATCTGGAGGAAGCGCTGTCTGATGAAAGGCCCACGCATACGCAGATATTGCAGCCGTACAAGCGATGACTGATTCTACATTTGTAGTGCAGTCACCAAAGTTCATCTGCTGTTGCCGCTTCCGGCCGAAGCGGTCAATTTTTTGTGGTGGCTAATAAATGCAACCACGTTTCCTTCATGAGCCTTTTCTACACAACTAATGCACGATGCATTCAGCACAAAGAAGCATATGGTTCGGACACTGATTTTCAAGTGCCCCTCATCCCTAAGCGTCTTCGAAATCAACGCAGTAGCCAAGTCGTCCTGAAGAAGTGACCACATGGAAGCCAGCAATGTCCTTTCTTCTTAATTGTTACTTGTGAAGCATCCACCCTCACTTTATGTTCTCACGGGAATACAAGCACTTACCGAACAACGAACGGATGTGTGTAATCGCGTCGAGTAGTATAACCGCTATGTCACTTTCCAATATTTAGCACTGGCCTTGATTTGTGCCCAAGTTTAAATGGTCGCCACGAGTGGTTACAACAAAAATGGCTACAGCAATTAAACCTTAATATCGCATTTATGGTAAGAATTAACAGAGAAAATCAAGGCACGTTTCGCTCTTAAAGACGCAGTCAAAATTTGGCGCGACAAAAACGAAGTTTCACAGGTGGTACTGAAAGTATCCAAACTGGGCTAGCTAAAGACTTTCCACAGGGGGATTCAGAGTGAAATGATGGGGTGCTTCTGCAGGCAAGCAATCAAATTCAATCAGAGGGAGTCACGATACGTAGACAAATAGTACTTTTTTCGTCTTGCCGAAAAGAATGAGATAGTTTCACCTTTTGTTGCGGGCTCCTAAAACATTTTCTCTAGGCTTGTCCCGAATGAACTAAGACGATCGCCGAATTTAATAGCGAAGCGATCACTATTGCTAAAGCCTTGCATCCAAAAAAAAACCTAGATGTCAGGTGCATTGTTAGCAGAAACAACATTTGCATAAGCACAATGCGGACAAACCAGCCTTGAACGTCTGTATATTGTATGTCTTGCAGTGGTTCTTTCTAAAGCGGAGCCCACTGCCAAAATTCACACTTTCTTCAAAACGACTATGACGGGCTCCTCTTTGGCATAGACGTTTAAAAATATTCCGAATAAAATTCATGTGAATAATGTTTACCAGGTTATAAACGAGTCTTTTGTTGGTAGACAAACATCAGCTTAAGAAAATGGAGCTATAGAACACATTTTATTGCAAAAGAGTAAAAGGCCACATTGTCCGAAAAAAAAATATCATAACGGTTAACCGGCGGTTGCACCTTAGTTTGAGCGATACCGATACGGTAATATACATTTTCGGATCCTACTCTTTGAACTCTATTCAGAAATATATGCTTCAATGGGGTTGAACTAACAGGAAGTTCAGTTTTAAAGAAGACGATAAACACTCAGCGCTGCTGCTTTCGATCACCATAGCTTGACCACGGGGCGCACCTCTCGCGCTGAAGCTGTGGCCTGCGGCTAGTTGGTCATTTCTGCTATCTAAGAAGTGATGCCACCGTTAGCCGTCTTACCTGGCCAATAAAGTTCTCTGTTAATAATCAGATGTAATTAATTAATACACGTGATTAGTAAACTGGACAGTTAGTCATGGCAGTCAGAAACGAGCAGTAAATCAAGTAGTGCACAAGTAGTGCACCATAGCACACCATAGTAAGGAAGACTTATCGCTACGCAGGCTAAGCCCAGTTTGACCTTGAATGAGTATGAAGGTAATTCGTAGGTGGCGAAGCAGACTCCATGTTTGTACCTTGAGTAGTAAAGTTGTCGCACTAAAATCCAGGTTTTCGGCGTCGAGATAGCGTTACTGGCCACCGTCTGTGGCTGCTCATGTGGCTCCTGGTATGTGCACTTCGTTCTTAATGTGTTTCAGTATCTGGTGCATGCATATGCCTTAGTGCACAATCGGGAGTGCTCAATCGGAAAACCGCTGGAAAGTATCGATAAGGCTTGTTTTAACCAAGCCGTATAGTCGTGCCTCCGTGGCCTAAAGGTAACCTGCCTGTCATCGCCGAACGATTATGGGCAGTTTCAATTTTCACGTCACCCATTAACATGAAAGGACTAATCGGATTGGCAGCTATTCCCATGTCATCTGATCTGGTGAAGAGGCATAGCCATCGCACGATCAGGCAACCAGCAGTGTCAACCGTTATCTGCCAGATATATGCCCGCTTCCGCGATAACGCCGCTTACGTTGTACGGAGCCTTAACGCTAGTACCGCTAAGCAGGTGACGTGTCTCAATTCATAGGACGTTGCATGATTGGTAACGGTTGGTATGACTTCGTAAGAGCACGTGATACAGGCGATTGTTCTGTCAGATTTTAAAGGATGACAGAAATCATACCCTCATACCGGTCTACAGTCTCGCGTCACACCAATGAACGCGTAGCTTAAACCTCCCCTAAACTTTCTGTTACGTATTTATATCTTCCCAAGTCTTTCAAACAAATCATGTAACCATACGTCGAATAGGAATATAATCAATCACGTTGTTCGACCTCCAGACCGTTAAACATAAAGAGAGCTTGTAGAAAATTTCGCACTGTAACAAAACTTGTAGTCTGTCTCCTCTCTCATCCAAAGTGCGTTTACCCCTTTCGGCACTGCGTCCTAAGCCATAGTGCGAAAAAGCGACGCAGTTTTGCGTGCGTTGCCAAGCCCAAATTTATACACGCTGGAACACGTTTCTCTACATCTGTGTAAAATATGTCATCTTAATTTTCGGTTTTGACAATGTTTTTTCTCCTTGCGACCCATTACAGATTTGAAGTCTAAGTATTTGTTCGGTTGTCAAAGCGAAACATGATGGCATTCAGCTCGCATCAGGTAGCTCAGAGGAATAATCGTGACTTCCAAGATTCAGATGCTCGTCTCCAGATTGTAGAGCGATAGCTGTACTCTATGTAAAAGTCGAGCCATTTGTCCGGGACATACCCTTGACCTTCAGCTCACCCACCAAGGTCAACTACCACTGTCCACATTTAGCAAATTATTTATCCACAGTTACAAACTGATAATATTTGGTAAAATGCGATCGCGCCTTTATGAAAAGACACTCACGGGTATTGCTTCACCAGTCAGGGACGAGGAAGGAGGCCTTAACTCCACGAGGATTTACATGCTACACATCGTAGTCGCAAACGAACAAAGGAGTCGGATCGTCAAGCTGATATAGTTCATCGAGAAAACAAATCGTCCAAGGGATGGGAATGAAAGAAAGCGAAATGAGATGCATAAATACGGGGAAAGCACACTCGCGGCGAAGCGGGAACGAGAGCAGTCCGTGGTAGGCACGGATAGCGTATAATGCGCACACTATTTTGGCACTAATCGATAGCGATGTCATTACTACGGTGTTTTGACGCTAGCGCAGGAGCCTTCAAGCCCGTTGCACACATGAGCGAAGATGCGGCAACCAGCAGCAGCAACCAATTAGCATTCAGAAGTCATTGAAACAAATTTCAGACATTTGTTTTTCCTTCACGCACGTTAAGGAAGATATTCTTGAACACAGGTAACTATGCTTGAACGAATGTTGCTCCAAAATAATGATGACGCCACCCATTTTCACACTCCCCCCCCCCCCCCCCCCCTGCTGTTACGATATCCCCGCTTCGTGCGCCACACAAGAATGTGAAACGAAAACAAGGTCAGTTTTGCTTCGAACAGAAATAAATACAAGACCAAATGAGTGTTTCTGCAAGAAAATCCAAATTATATATATTTCAAAGCTCTCCACAACTGGTTCTGGGAGTATGCCCTTCCTAAACTTAGAGCACGGAGATTACTAATGAACAGTGGTCGGAGAAGCAGAAAATATTGTAGTTAAGCCTACCCAATTTTCACCTCGAAGGTAAAAATGACATAATGCTGAAGAAGTTGTAACTTCTGGAAATATATAATTGTTTTGTCTACCGTGTTTAGCCATTACCATGTTTCTAATTTTTTTTTAAAGCCTATAGTTAGGAATGTTTGGTGTTTTATGTATAATTTAAGTTTGTGAAAAAAACCGTTCACTAAGATCCACTCTGGCAAATAGGACAGTGGAAGAGCAAAACGATTTTTCACAATTTTTCAATATATTTCATTTTTATAGCCAGCTTTTTTAGGCCACGCAATAATTCTACGTAGCAATAAAGTACCAAGGAACCTCAGTTTAGAACTTTCCGAAGTGAAAAAATATACATATCAGCACATTTTGCATTTTGCGCCGCTTTATATTGGGCTTTTCACTTACAAAATTAGACTGCTTTTCTTCTTTAATGTTGCAATTTTATATTCAGATTTTAAATATATTGTCTTCTCTGCTAAATCAATTCAAGATTCCGTTCGTATCAGCTCACTCATGCATATCGAGCATAATATGCGCATGAAGAAAATAGTAAATTGTAGAGCGGCTCAGAAACTCTCACAACCACCCACCGCTCAAGCTGCGCACAGCTCTTGAGCATGCTCCGTCGCCCTCCACGCCATGCGCATTTTGTTTGGTTTGTTCTGCTACTCCTCGTGCAGTACATAAGGCATTTCCCCTTTTTCGAGCTCGGCATAGCGCTGATTCTTACGTATTTCTTTCAATCCTCAAACACCTGGAGCTTGCACTCTCAGTCGTAGAAGGACAGTCAGCAACATTTGGCGATGTTCCTAAAATCGTTTCTCTGTGCCGATTATGTTTCTCCTCCCTCGGCCACCGCAAAATGAATGAAGGAAGAATTTGCCCTCTCATGTGCAATGTAGAAACCCAATCAACCCCCGGAGCGCAGTATTCTTTTTCCCTGTTTCGTATACCTCATTCGTATGTTCAAGTGGTTTAATATCAATCGCAGAGAAAACGATTTTCCAAATTCTTATGCGAAACGCTTCACAATTGGAGCTAACCGGGAAACACAATAGCTAAAAAAACCTCTCTCCGTATAACTTAAAATTCAATACCCTCATAAAACTGGAACGAAGTGCCGCTTTTCCGTTATGCCATGTTACAAAGCACAATAATGGGGTAGGCACATTCTTTTGAAATGTGTTTATACCTAGGCTCTCATTGTATTTGCTATGTAACACGCCTGCAGTGATGGGGTGTCTATAAATTTCTCACTATAGCGCCAGCAGGTCGACCGTAGTGCAGGTAGGGCAGGCACCTAACGCTTTTGCCGATACGTTGGTACTTTCCTCCGTGGCGGCTTCAACTACTGCCCCCTATGGGGGCTTCTTTCGCCGCCCATGTAAATAATGCCCTCGAATTAACAAACCTCTTCTTTCCAGCTTTTCACCGACAAAACGGTAAGGTGCATGAGGAGCAAACATAACCATTGCGAAAAAAGCATCGTATTGTAGCTAGAGCTGCTTTGTGGTGATTTCTCAGATCAAGCGCTTTTGTTGCTTCAGGATACAGACATTTTCCGACAATAACGGAGAGAAACAATATAATCACCAACAATTCGAGCCGCCGTTTCTGCTAGCGACTGCCGGTACTCCTATTGGAAGACAGGTGTTGTTTCTTTCTTTTTTTTTTTTTTGAGGACATATTACATGTGGTTATGTCACATTGCTTCGGCAGTATTTTTAGGATTTTTTAGGGCAACGTTTAAAAAACTCGTGGGAAATCGTCGTCAGGATGTTTTGGGGCAAAAGGCTTTCTTACCACATGCGCGCCGTGTACAGAGTGTCATCAGAAAACTTCCTTCGCACTGGCACTTAACAAAAATTATTTGTCGTCTGCGCCGGGAATCGGACCTCTGTCCCTCCGATCGTGAGCTGAATGCGCAGTTCCGGGCTCGTGAGAAACATATCGTAATTTTCTTTGTAGGATGATAATAACGTTGAACTTCACGCCGCGGTTAGCGAGAGTCATAATGATGATGGTAGATATGAGGATATCGGTGTAGTTCAATGGTTTAGTTATAATGATGACAGGAGCGATAACAATGACGGTGCATTTAGTTGATGATGATGAATGATAACAGTAACAATAGGGATGATGATAACTGTGATGGCAATGTCAATTCAACTAATGAAAATTAGAACGATAATAGTAGCGATGACAATGATGGTGTATTTAGTTTATAGCGATAATGATGATAGTATCGATAGCAATGATGATTGCATTTCGCTGTTTGCGCTTGTAACCGGCTAAAGAGCTGTCTGCAACCGTTTTTTTTTTTCAAGCATTCTTCAGGCCACCAGTATTTCATCCGATAACGAAGATGAAAGCGGACTTTTCTCGGTGGACAGCTCTCACACTTCTAGGCGGTAAGGCCCTTCCGAGGAGCTGCTGTCGAAGGAAGACCACATAAATGTGGCAGTCTTCATAATAGAAATTTAAAACAAACACAATAAAACGGTACAATCAACCCTTACTGAGCTCCCTGTGATAGGGAATCCAAGCTCGTGGCAGCACTACAGAAGAGCCGCATTTCTCGCCTGGTGGCGAAATGTGAAACGTCCGACGTCGCCAGAGAAGAATGCCTGCTGGCTTTTCATGCACGCGCAATGAACAAGGTGCTCCAGGTGGTTTTTCGAGGTACAGAGGGAGTAGGTTTGATTGGCCGCCGAGCGCGGATGGAGTCTTCACGGGCTGCATAAATTTTCGCGTTCTGACGTGGACATTGGCAAGCCACCTACAAGATTATCTGTGAGGAAACGAAAAAAGCTACAAGAACCACGCAGAGAAAAATTATAGGCAAATGGACTTCGTTTCCCGCCAATTTTGCGGCTTCTCTTTTTCACGTAACACGTCAGCCAGCTATACCTAGAGCGGACTCATTACAACTGTTCAGACGCTGACGCCGCACATGTGCGACACGACATGGGAAGCCGGGCGATTGGAGAACAATGGCAAATATAGAGACCGCAGAAACTAATGAAGACATGGATATTATACAAGGCTCATGGTTAACCGTGAGGAAGTAGAAGACGCTACCGCTCACGATCGCGAAGGCACAGGGGGAGAAAGGAAAGAAGACGAAGGCGGGCAGGGGCTTTGCACGCCAGTCAAAAGAGGTGCAAATCACGTGCTTGCCGCCATGCATGTATATAATCATCCTGCGGCCATGATGTAGAGGTTTGACTCAGTGATATCTTCCGGGGAAGGCGAAAGTGTCAGAGAAAGCATAGATCGAGAAATCAGAAAGCATCTATACGTCTCGCCCATACCGAAGAACATGCACCCCGTACACGACGAGGGGAGGAGGAAAAGCAGAGCTAAGCACCTCGCTAACAAATTGGACAAACTCCCGCCGGGATCGGTCGCCTACACCGATGCAGCGATCGGGAAAGAAGGCGACGTAACCTCGGTCGCCCTATTGGACACTGGGATCGCCATAGGAATAGAAAGAAATCGAGATCTACCGCCGGTAGAGGCGGAGGAGATTGCAATAGCCATTGCCATTGCACGACCAGGCGTGAAACACGTCATCAGCGATAGCAAAGCGGCGGTTAGAAATTTTAGCAAGGGTAGAGTCAGCAATCGTGCTGCAAAACTTCTGAACGAGTCGTCTCCCGCCGAAAGCGTGACCATAATCTGGACCCCAGCACACGCCGGTCTCGCCGGAAACGAGGCTGCCCACATGCTCGCCCGCTCCTCGCTACCTCGGGGTGCTGCGGACGCCTCCACAACATCTAAAACCAAAGAATGTATAGGTACCTTTAGGGATGTAACCGACAACTTGAAGAAAGACCGGAGGATATATCCGCCACCGGTTAGATCCCTGAGTAAAAAGGAATCGTACGACTGGAGAAGACTCCAAGCTCGAAATTTCTTTTCGCCCCTGTGGAGGAGTTGGACGGGTGCCAGAGGGCGGAAGAGGGATGGTGCAGAAACCGAAATTTGTAAATTTTGCGGCCACGTGGCAACATTAGATCATATAATATGGAGATGCGTTCGTGCCCCAGGGCGCAACGCGATTAAAACTAGCGATGAATGGGAGACCACGCTAAGAAGCTCCGACGAAAAAACACAGCGATTCGCCGTCCGCCTGGCGGCCGAGGCTGAAGACCTCTTCTCCTAGACGAGGCCGGGTGTCTTCTGGCCGCGGTGTGACAGACTGCCTCCCCGGACGCCTGCGTGCGGACACGTAGGTGGCTGCTGCACCATATTCGGCGGAAATAAATGTTCTTCCTCCTCCTCCTCCTGCGGCCATGAGGTGGGCTGAAAAACTTCATACATAGTGGAGAAGTGACAACGATAGACGTGATGAAGATGGCGGCCGGACTCGATCCCTCCAACAATAAGGACAGTGGGGTAGGACTTAACCACAAGAAGAACACGAATATGGTTGACACCAGCCACACGAAGAAGAGAGAAAAGTACACAGAAATCATCCATAACCACTGCGGAGAAGATCTCATCGACACATTTGACCACTTAGCGTCTCCTGAAAATTGTGGGAAGGGTATAATCCGTGGCATACCTCTGTACCACACCGTAGAGGCTATCCTTGAGCAGTTGCTTCGCGGAGGCTGGGCAAATCCTTTAACACGGTGCTTATACTCTTCGAGCAAGCGGGGCTGCCCCGACGGATCTCCTACGGAGGTGCGCTTCTGAAGTTCCAACTTCGTCGCAAGAAATATGAAGTTTGTGAATAGTGTGTCAGGATTGGACAGCGTTCAGATGTCTGCCGGACACCGACAACGTAAAATGTAGTGGGTGTGCCATGGAGCACCCATCTCGGGAGCATTGCTGTGAACCAAAATCCGTGCTCTGTGGTAAAGACGTTATTCTCGTGAACACGAAGTGCAAAGAAATGTCTCGCATCTCGCACATCGTAAAGAAGAAGGCGTGGAACAAGCTAACACAATAGCAACATTATGCCACCAGCCGCAAGCTATAGATCAACCCTCATCGAGTAGGCGCAGCAGATCTAACAGCAAGCCAGTGCGATAACTGAAGGCTAGGGACGAATCATTTTGCAGGCAGGACGACAGGATGATGGAATGACAGACCAGACAAATGGAATGTTTCAAATCATGAGATCCGCCGTACCCGTGGCGGAGGAGCGGCAGAGTGTGAGTTTCTTGGACATGGTCTTCCCGAAGGAACTGGCTAAACTCAGGAATTCAAATACACCTTAGAAGCATGCTACAAAAGTCTTAATAGCGTGATAGGTTCTCTTCTGGGGATCGATGCTAGTACATGGGGAATAATGTGAGCATGCCCGAGACCTGGGGACGTATTCGTCACCTCCTGGACCCCGCGAGCTCAAAAGCTCAAGCAGGCATTAACCTCACGAAAATTAGCCTGGTTTCCAGTAGACAACGAGAACTTCATTGGGTAATTACATGACTTACACGCTGGCGATATAAGCAGGAGACCAATTCCAGATGACTTAAGGGAACCCAATGATGAGCTTGATGTCCCTATAAGTGGGGCAGAAGTGAGAGCAGGTTTTCTCCAGCTCCGAACGAACACCTTGCCCGGCCATGATCGTGTCACTAAAGGAATACCGTGAAACCTAGTTGACAATACTTAGCCGCACAAACTCAACCAGTGCAGGAGTGCTGGAAGAAAGGGGAAATACCTTAGCAATGGAAAACTGCTGAAAATATTCTCATACCCAAGCCTTGTAAATTGCTCCAAGCAGATGATTTACGGACAATATTCCCAACATCATGATCGATAAAGCCACTGGAGAATGTCATCTTAGCCAAACTCACCAAATACGTCTACAGGCAGGACCTTTCTCGCGGGAAGTGATGGGGTTCTGATCCCACCTATCGACACAGGACTTCATGTTCCAATTGGAGCATGCAATTATATGAACCAAGACCGAAGTTGCCAAGGTCATCATTGGGCTCGAACCAAAGAAAGAATTTAGTAATATCTCACACCACGCAGCCATGAACGACCTTTCACATTGAATGTAGGGACAGAAATGTATAAATATGTCAAGAAAGTCTTGAATTGATGTAGTGCCCGCTTTAAATTCCGCCACGGCGCATCATCACCCTTCCCTCCGGGCAGTAGGGGCACACCCAGGGCTCGGTATACTCTCGCCTCTTCTCTTCAACGTAGCAATAGCGCGATTACCACAACTACGGCATTACTCGTATTTGAATTTAGATTTTTATGCTTACGACATTACATTATGAATTAGTCGGGGCAGAATTGCTCAAATTGAATACAAGCTCCCAGAGGCCGTGGTCGTGCGGTTCATGGCAGAATGTAGGCTGCCATGCTCGCCTGAAACATCAGAAGACTGTTTACAACCTACCGTACCTGCGGATCAACGGGTCTGATCTGGCGCTAATCTGCTAGTTATAGATACACGTTTGGAGCGTTTTCATTGCCGACTAAAGAAAAATGGCGTCCTATCTTGCGACAAGTGAGCTGTACAGATTTCTTCAAAATCATTCCCCTTCCATAATCCATTTTAGCACGCGTAGCATTCGCAAGCATTTTGATGACTTCGACTGTCTTTTTTCGTCATTCAATACCCGGTTTTCAATAATTTATGTTTCGGAGACTTGGCTGAACATCGATGATAAAGATCTGTTCTGTTTCCCTTCTTATGCATCGGAATAATAATAATAATAATAATAATAATAATAATAATAATAATAATAA
>JAJIZL010059352.1:5351-22951 GCA_023969395.1 Amblyomma maculatum
AATTACACACTGGAACGCTCGCCAAGGAACGCCACGCGACAGGAGCGATGTTGCGTCTAAACGCCAATGCTGTTGGGAGAACAGGACAACTAGCGTGACGTAGACGGCTGGGAGAGGATGTGAGCAGGCCTTGTAAAAGTCGAGAAAGTGTTGCCCTGCTCCTCTGCCGTGGAAGTCGCGACGGGGCGCGAGAAAACGGTCTGCTCCAAGCATGCCTTCCTTGAATTCCTAGAGGGGAATCCGGGAAGCCACTGCACGTGGCTCCGGCAGGAGCGGTCATTCACCTTTCGTGTCCGATGGCGTGCTCACAGCTTATTTGGCTGCCGTCTATTTCTTCTGTGCTCGAGTGCTGTGATGACGCTTCGACATTAACGCAAAAACGCCGAACAAATGTTGTGTGCCTCAGTGCCGAGGTAACTATAAAACGAGACCGAAGGTTGATGTGTTTAAGTTCCCGCAAGATAAAGTGCTGCAGCAATCGTGGATACGTGCCATCCCACGGAAAACATTCGTCCCTTCTGAGCATTCCAGGGTAAGAGATGAAAAATTTTTCCATTCGTTCTCTTTTGTAGCTTGAAATTGTAGCACCACCAAACTTTCAAAACGTTTTGGGTACCTTCTAAATGTGTATTTAATATTTGATCACGTGTTCTTTTTTGTAGCAGGCTGTTACTTATATCAGACAAATATTTCTTTTTTAGGTCTGTGAGCATCACTTCACTGACGACGACATCGTACGAGAGGTGTCATATGTCGGCGATGCTGCAGGTCAAGTGACGACAGCAGAGTTGTCGCATCTGCGCCTTCGGTCAGGTGCAATTCCATCATTATTTCCAGGCTGCCCTAGTTACCTATCAAGCACGAAGACTGTAAGAGAGGAGCCAGAGGCGAAGCGAACACGCCTGGAAGCTGCTTCAACGCAAAGAGCAATTTCTCAGCCAATTCAGACATTTCACAATGCCGAGGAAGCGGACAAAATCAACTCCTTAAGGGATCTTGCTAGCGAAGTCAGAAGCCATAAGTCACAGTTCTGGCATATAATTGAGGCCAGTGAGCGTCTCATGTTGGTGCACATCGTAGATGACGAAGCTCCGTGGATTAAGTATTCAATTGTAATAAAATCAGACCTCAGTATCACACTGTTCTTTGTGAAGAAGCCGCTCACAAGACTGGGCCCTAACTTGCCCATTCCGAGGGCAGCCAGAAGCAAAAGAGAAATAATAGAACTCCTCCAAAACGTTGAGAACTGGGACAAGAGTTTCAATTCAAATTCTGCCGATGCAAACGAAGACATCGGGCACACTATTCGTCTGCTGCTGAACAACTTTTCCACGACACTAGCCGACGACAAAGCCAAGAGTCATCAGATTTTTACACCTGCGAAGATGGGCACACAGTTGAGCTTCTGTTGAAGCATGTGTTGTGGAGCAGTACAAACATTCTGCTCAAAAACTTCTGCCGCAAGCTCAACGATGATGTAGCCGATGCAAATGCGAAGGCTAAGGAAAGAAAACCTGCAACGCTTTCAAGGAAGTGAAAAGTTGTTTGTTTGTTGCTGGTGACTTTTAAATGTATATATTATTCCGCATCAAGAACAGTGCTACAATAATCGAAATGTGAATAAATGTTTTGTACGTGTAAATCTCTCCACTGATGTCTCAACTTGAGCAAAAACAATCTTTTGCAGCCAACTAGGCCGGTCTGGACGAGTCTTCAGCTGGAGTTAAGATTGCTGGAAAACGTATCAACAACCTTAGATATGCGGATGATACCACTTTAATGGCAGAAAGTGAAGTGGAACTCAAGAGACTTCTGATGCGCGTACAAGAAGAGAGTGAGAAGTTTGGGCTTAAACTGAACATTAAAAAGACGAAGATCATGGCGTCTTGCCCTATCAAGTCCTGGAGCATCAATGGACAAGAAGTGGAAGCTGTGACAGATTTTCTGTTCTTGGGCGCCAAGATCACCTCGGAAGGAGACTGCAGCCATGAAATTAGGAGACGCCTGCTTCTGGGAAAGAGAGCAATGGTTAGCCTTGACCGCATAGTAAAGAGCAGAGACATTAGTCTGCCAACCAAGATCCGTATAACCCGTGCTATGGTCTTTCCAGTTGTGATGTATGGATGCGAGAGTTGGACTGTGAAAAAGGCTGACCGCCGAAGAATTGACGCGTTTAAATTGTGGTGCTGGCGAAGACTCTTAAGAGTTCCTTGGACTGCCAGAAGATCAAATCAGTCGATATTGTCGACCATAAACCCTGACTGCTCATTGGAGGGTGAAATTCTAAAGTTCAAGCTCAGCTACTTTGGTCATCTGATGAGAAGAGAGGAGTCGTTGGAGAAAGATTTGATGTTGGGAAAGGTTGAAGGTCGCCGGAGAAGGGGTAGGCAGCGAACGCGATGGTTAGATGGCATTCTCGAGGCAGTGCAGATGAAGCCATGTGATGTTAAGAAGATAGTGAGAGACCGGAAAGCGTGGCGTGACATGGTCCATAGGGTCACGAAGAGTCGGACACGACTGAACGCCCGAACTGTGCTGCTGCCTCATATCCTCGCGCAGTAAAAAAGAAACATGCATGCTCCTCGGAAAAACGGTGAGGCCCCATCCCTGTGACGTCACTGGAAGAGCACTGAGGCCTTAAGTTCGTCTAGGTGGTGTTGGATGAAGGTGGGAGCGAAAGTGGAAAGAGAGAAAGGGGAGCCGTAGTGGAGGGCTACGGAGTAATTTCGACCACCTGGTTAACGTGCGCTGACATCGCACAGCACACGGACGCCACTTCGTTTCGCCTCCGTCGAAACGCAGCCGCCGTGGTCGGGTTCGAACCCGGGAACTACGGCACAGTAGTCGGGCGTCTTACCACTGCACCACCCGGCAAAATGTGTGTTCTTAGAAATTGGCTCTACGTCAGCGTAGACTGGGCCGCGTCTAGGATGTCTTATCGTTCGTTCAATCTCCTGTATGTTGTCCCGATAGCCTAGTCACCGGAGGAGAGCTCTAGTGCCTTATAGCCTCATCTTCTAAGACACATTGCGCTTCCCAGTGCTCTTCGTATTTGTTAAGCCGATGACCATAGAAGTATAGGTTTCCGTTCATAGGGCAGCCCCAGCGCTATGTTATACGCCCGCCTAAGGATCGCTTCTACTTGATACTGCTTTGTCTGTCATCAGTGTACATAGCATAAAGAACGCCACTCATGGCGCTTTTGTGCATTGTTATTGCACTTTTTAAGACTGTTTTTAATCCAGCTCATCCTTTGTAATCTCGAGTACATGGTAATTATTCATTTTAATTTTCGTCTTCGCTGTGAACAATATTCCGTGTTGTCCTCATTTACGTTCCCAGACCATTACTTGCACAAAGAATCTACCTGACACTTCTGGACGCTTACTTGAACCCGCAATTACAAATAGGCGACATTGCACCGCTGATCCTGACCAGTAGCTGCGCCTGAGTAAATGCTAATGAGAGCAGTTTAATGACATGACAAGGGCTGTTAAATGTCCGAAACCTTCATTTGGCTTGTGGAGAAGTCACAGTGGAGGAAAACTGGTTAATTTCCATCGACTAATTTTTCTAACAAGTGCTCTCATTGCACATAACATCTAGGTCTTTGCATTTTACCTGCATTGAAATATAGCCGTCTCAGGAGGCGTTTCGGACAAGGTTCGGGCTAACAGGCGCACGCTGAAGCCAGATACTTGGAAACATCAACAAAAAATAGCCGCCGGCGCCCTGACATCAGCTTACATCAGTGGTTTATTAAGACTAGTTTAGGCATTTTGTTCATAACGTTCAACGGGGCGCGTGATCCGCTTCCGTAGTGAAACGAATTACCACTTCGTGGACTCTTCAGCAAGACTATGTGTAAAATGGAACTCAGCAACACACTTTCGAAGTTCGCTTTATTGATTTTGCCTTCGCTTGCGGCATCATGAGTCGAGAATAAGGGTGCAGTTTCAGAGTTCAGTGCACAAGTAACTGAGAACCAATTTCTTTTTCTACACTGAACCTGAATCACCGGTTTCATACGAAGGTCGTCAGGTTGAAAGTAATTATGTAAAGTTACTAACAGTGCCAATGAGAAATACTTAAATACACAACACAGATGTTTGGGCTAGTTGCTATCGATCCATCTCGAAATACGTTCGCAATACGTCTTTTTTTTTTTCGCAGCACGTTCGCAACTTATGTCACCGTTTTTTCTCGCCGCGGAAGTGTTTTAAATTACCGATTGTTTCAACGAGATTTCAGCAATTTTTAAAGATAGGGATCCTGACTTTGAAGGGGAACATTTCAGGAACATACATACAGCTGCAGCGCATGCAATTTATTAGCAATATCACGCTAATTAGAACATTAATTAACCACATGTAGTTAATAACTTGTAAATAAACAAGGTTAGGTATCCAGTGTCAAAGTGGGCATGGAGCCATGTAGAAAAGGTGGCGCCATATACATTTTTGAAACCAAGAAAAAGTAACTTTCCTAAGTTTTAAAGGCACAAAAATCCGAGATCCTTTGCTCCGCCCCGTTGGTGCAGTGGTAAGAAGTGGTAAGAAGCTCGACTACTGCGTCGGAGTATGCCCCGCCCCGTTGGTGCAGTGGTAAGAAGTGGTAAGAAGCTCGACTACTGCGTCGGAGTATGCCCGGGTTCGATTCCGACTGCGGCGGCTGAGTTTCGATGGAGGCGAAACGAAGAGGCGTCCGTGTGCTGTGCGATGTCGTTTTGACTGAAGGAAGAAAGAAAAAATTAGATGGTCTCTCAAATGTCTCTTAAGAGGAGAATGGCGAAAGCCTACCTTTCCTATCTTATCACACCCCCCCCCCCCCCCCATCGTTGGCCTCTTGATGGCATTCGCTGCAGTGCTACATATAATTATAATTGGTTTACAGGGAAGGAAAGGCGCAGTATCTATCACACTTTCTCCAGCAAGTGTTTGGACGGTACACTATCGCTCCTATCGCGTGGCGTTCCTTGGAGCGCGTTCAAGTGTGGCATTGCAGATAGCAGGGACGCATCCCACCTCGGCCAATCAGAACGCCGCAAAAGCTGGACACACTTTGTCCGCGACAGCATGAGCCATTAAAGGCTTTCGCCTTAAAAGAAAATTCACGGGCCTGCTACTGGCTCTGTAAAGGGGTGGAGAGGGGCTGGGCTGCTGCTGGCCTTACGTGGCTGGGACTAAGTCAACGCCGCTCGCGGCGAGGGCTAGCAAGCCACCGAATTTTTATCTGTTGTAGGCACTGTGTAACCGTGGTTGAGGCCGTCATTGCAACCGCCACCGTATATGGGGTGGACGACGGCTGTTGCGGCGCGCGTCTGTCTCTCCCTCTTCTTTTTCTTTCCTCTCTACTTTCTCTCTTCTGTCCGCACACAACGGAAGGCCCCGCTGGGGTGGCGCAGTGGTAAGACGCCCGACTACTGTACCGGAGCTCCCGGGTTCGAACCCGACCTCGGCGGCTGCGTTTCGATGGAGGCGAAACGAAGTGGCATCCGTGTGTTGTGCGATGTCAGCGCACGTTAAAGATCCCCAGGTGGTCGAAATTACTCCGTAGCCCTCCACTACGGCTCCCCTTTCTCTCTTTCCACCTTTACTCCCACCTTCCTCCCTGCCCCTAGGGCGCGGTTCAGGTGTCCACAGAGCAAGTGTGACAGATACTGCGCCTTTCCCTTCCTGTGAACCAAGCAACCAACCAACCAACCGAACGAAGAGGCGTTCGTGTGCTCTGCAATGTCAGCGGACGTTAAAGATCCCCAGGTGGTCGAAATTACTCCGTATCCCTCCACTACGGCTCCTCTTTCTCTCTTTTCACTTTCACTCCCCCTTCCACCCTTCCCTTTCGGCGCGGTTGAGGTGTCCACAGAAAATAAGTGAGACAGTTACCGCGCCTTTCCCTTCCTATAAATCAATCAATCAGAGGCAGCGGAAGTGGCTCAGCTACAGAGCCAGTAGGCAGGCCCGTGCATTTTCTTTTCCTTCCTACAGCCACAACAACAACACTGGCTCTGTAGCTGAGCCACCTTCGCTGTCTCGTGCGGACAAAAGAGAAAATAGAGAAGAAAGGAAAAGAGAAGGTGCGGAAAGCCGCGCATCGCAACAGCCGTCGTCCACCACCGAAACGGTAGCGGGTGCAATGACGGCCTACAACAGATAAAGATATGGCGGCAGGCTAGCCCCCGCCGCAAGCGGCAGTGACCTACCAGTCCGAGTACCAGCCCTGTAGGGCCAGGAACAACCACCCCTCACACACCCTGTGCGATGTCGTTGTTGTTGCGGCTGTGGGAAGAAGTAATAGCACATGCACGGGCCTGCTACTGGCTCTGTAGCTGAGCTACCTCCGCTGCCTCGTGCAGACAGAGAGAAAGTAAAGAAAGAAAAAATTAAGGACGCTTAAGCTTCGCCTTTAAGAATGAAACACGATAGCATTATCGCGCCCCATTCGCACCGTCTACTCATTTGCTTGTCGTGCTTTTGAGTGACAAAAAGACGTAGTTCACATGATACAATACTCGTTAACTTGTCCAAAGCATGACTGTTTGGTGCGGCTGAGGCGTGCACTGGGAAGGGAGGCTGTGTTTCGAATTCCTACATAGAGCAACTTGCTATACTCATTTTTATTTATTAATCCTTCCGGGACGTAGAAGCGCTGCCAGCCACCTTGCCGAAACGCGTGGGCCTCAAGTTGCAGTCGTAGTTCGTCGGCAACATCGTTGCCGATCCGAGCCGGCGCGATGAAGATCTCGGAGGCCATGCCCTGTCTCTCATTCCGTATGCCACACGCATGTGGGCGCTGCGTGCACGCCAGGCGAAGAGGAAGTACAACGGAAAAGTAATTTTCCACTCGCTTGACTGCATATTCTATAATTCTGTAAATTACATGTTCATATTATTATAAGCCACAATACACTTCTCTAAGGGACATTTCTGAGACAACACCGCAATCAATAGGCGCGCCTTTTTTACATTTCAAACCATTTAGCTGACGTGGCCGAGTGGTTAGCGTGCTCGTCTCGCACCCCCTACTCGTTTTTATTTATTAATGCTTCTGGGATTTTTCGCTCACGGCCAACGCCGGACGACGCGGTACGGCGGCCGCCGACGACGACACCGACTTTTCTGCGACGCGGGGCCGGCCCTTAACGGCGTTAAAAATCACAGTGGCTTAGCTGTAGTTAAGCCTAGGAGATTGCGAAAGCAAGAGAGGCGGTGTCTCCAATGGAAGACTACACCACCTCTTAGGGCGTCTCGATGCGCGCGCCTTCGCGTCCTCGAAGGGTGGAAAGAATTCTGCCATATTTTGGCCCACCCTTCTCATAGCACTTCAGGAGCGTTCCTGTGATCTGCAATCCCAATCTTGAACGCGCGCCAAGGAACGCCACGCGACAGGAGCGATGGCATACCATCCAAACGCGCACTCCTCGGAGGAAGTGTGAGATACTGCGCCTTTCCTCCAGAAGTCTCATCTTGTCTAGCGTTCGTGCAATCTCGGGCGTGCGAACAACGACCGTGAAAATGGCGTTCTAGGCAGCGCGACGCAAGCGCCGCCTGGAAGCACGGCGTCAGTAAAACTTCCTGGTGGCGCTGCAATCAGCAGCGATAGGCAAAAACGCAGCTTGTACACAGCGCCAAGCGACCCTGCCTTCGAAACCAGTTCGCGCGTGCGAATACTCTGAAGCGTAAGCTTCGTTTGTGCGTAGAAATAGCTTTGTTTATGCCTGGAAAGTAACGTCCACGTTTCTAGAAAGCCAAGGGAATCCATGAGCCCTAATGAATAGTAGGCAGTCTGTTTTGCTTTTGATTCGTTGCGCTATCAGCTTCTCTTTACATATGCGAAACGCTAGCAGTAGTTAGCACTTCATCAGCCGATTACTTCTGGAATTACCTGTCGTAGAGCGCTGAATTGGCTTCCTTCTCCATGGCCTCAGCAGCGCGTAGCTACGGTGGGTGACTGTAGTGACTGAGTTAAATGAAAACTAGAAAGCGCAATGTATATAAAAAACTAACAGCCTACATTGTTCAACTCCCGTGCCTACTGCTAGCGCATGGAAGACGATGAATAAATGACTGGAAGTGTGTTTTTCATATGACAACTCTTAATGGCTTTCTGATGCTCCAAGCACAATTCACTCTAAAGAACGATATACTACCGACAACTGTAGTGAACTAGAAATCATATTTCCAGCTCAGTGTACCGGCAACTTAAGTCAAAATTTCACTGAATAAGAACTCAATATTTTAGTTCTTTTTAACATATTCGCCTGTATAGTGCGCGCTGCCAGATATAAAAAGACGTTTCACGTCTGTTTCATCGTACAGACGTATACCCAAGGTAATTCACAGGTTAATAGATACATGAAGGCTCGTAAGAATGTTCTCCGTTTGTTTTTTGTCTTTAGGATAGGCGCATGAACGGAAATGCAACGTTTTCCACGATGGCTTGCAGCGAAATTTGCACGTTTTTTTAATATACTCAGAAGTTTTTTGTTCAAAAATGCGTCATCTTATCAGCTTATTTTGCACCCCTCATAGCCAATTACTCTTTGGGACATTAAATTGCATCTACCATATACCATACTTAAATATATCCTGCTTGATCAGAACGTTGTACGTGGTTATTTAATTCGTTCGTCAAAATCTTAATGACCTTCAAAAAGAAAGTTTTGAGAAACGAAGTGTCTAAAGGTACGTCGGACGTACCCATTCGATTCTCGCAAAAATACGGCGGACGTCGATATACAGGCTCATGGCCATTGGCGCATGAACGGAAATGCAACGTTCTCCACGATCGCTTGCAGCGAAATTTGCACTTTTTTTTATTATACTCTGAAACTATTTATTCAAAAATGCGTCATCTTATCTGCTTATTTTGCACCCCTCATAGCCGATTACTCTTTGGGACATTAAATTGCATCTACCATATTGATTATGTTGGGAAAGGTTGAGGGTCGCCGGAGAAGGGGTAGACAGCGAACGCGATGGTTAGATGGCATCCTCGAGGCACTGCAGATGAAGTTATGTGATGTTAGGAAGATAGTGAGAGACACGACTGAACTGACCATATATACCATACCTAAATATATCCTGCTTGATCAGAGCTACGATGTACGTTGATATTTAATTCGTTCGTCAAAATCTTAATGACCTTCAAAAAGAAAGTTTTGAGAAACGAGGTGTCTAAAGGTACGTCGGGCGTACTCATTCGATTCTCGCAAAGATACGGCGGACGTCGATATACAGGCTCATGGCTATATGCACGTCGAACGCTTATGTGCGCATTCCGCTTGCTACTTTATGATGTCAGTTAACCGCGACTCTTGATGAGGTACTACGCAGAGTTCATCCATTCTAACATAGATCACGGTTTTCAATCAAGATTGTGTACGGCAAGCATAGCTTGTCACGCACATAGCCGCATGCGATGCGAAGTACTGAACCAGCTTCACCAGCTGGCATCGAGATACGCACATTCACGAGCAGCTTTCGCTTCGCACTAAACTATCACCTCGATCTCGGACGTACCTTTAAGACCATTGATCGGGTCCGTCCGACGTACCTTTAGCCACAGTCTTTGAGAAATGACGCAGCGTGACTGCCCGGATCATAACAATGATTACTTGCTTTCTATAGGGCCGGTGATGAAGAGTCCCTGGTTGAAACTCGCGAAAGTGATATCAGAGAAAAGCTGCTTCACGTAGTTCAGGCGTTCAGGTCTGTTTCGGCAATATCGCGCTGGAGTGACCGGTCAGACTAACAGCAGTTACCTTCGAAGCAGCTTTTGCGTTCTTTTTTGTACGAATATATGCACGGGCACAAGTCAATGGAACTCACAGGGCGGCGTCTTAACTTGATGTATTATATACATCAAAACGTGCATTCGACGGGTTGGTGAATGTACGTGATTTCGCGACGCGGGAGTTTTACCGCCGTTTCACGAACAATCCATTCAGAAGCGCTTGTTCCGCGTGTGATCGCCGATGGCATAAGAATGACCTAACACCTACACTACATGCCGAACCTTAAGCGCAACCATTGCAGTATTGCTTGCGCAACTTATTAGGTTTAACCAGAGCTAAACTACTGCCAATATTTTTGTCCGATCGCAAGAAACATGTGAAAACAGGTGCTATTTTCCTTTGTGTGCCTCGTGGCGCAACCAACCACACCACAGCTTGCAGGAATTTTGAGAATGATGTCCGCAAACACAGCAAGCGCCGCGCATCTAATGAAAACGACCCGAGCTTCTGCCTACACCACGAAAGTCACTGCTGTCGCTAGCGCCGCCGTATCTCCACTGCGTCACGGGCGCATCTCTTGTCCGACTCACCGGGAGAATGTTTTTGCAGAACGTCGATGCGCAATCACGTGACACATGGGTGCCGTACGCGTATCTCGCGGAGTCTTCAGTTTGTTTTGTCACGCCATGGCTCCTCCTCCAACAGTCTTCTCCCCTCCCCCATGGCTTCAAGCAGTAAACAGAATTTTCCTCCCCCGAGGGAATGCGTGAGCGCAGATTTTGTGCGTTCACAGTCTTTTGCTTTCTTTCTCTTTCTTCCGCTAGTCTGGCGGGGTTAGAGCTGGTATTCGAAGCGACGCAGGGACTTCGAGTCGCGAGTCCGCTTCTTCGCAGCGCGCTGCAGGGATTGCGAGTTTGCTTCCTCACTACAATGAAAACGTGCAAGAGTACTGACCTTATGTGGGGCCTCAAATATATTGAGTACCTGCGCATCGAGTTATGTGCACACACGCGCGCCCACACACATGCAGTTTTTTAGTGGCAAAAAGCAAATAATTAACTTTACAGCATCTTGCGCGTAAACACGTTGATGTTTGAAATTAAGCTGTGAAATTATACAAGATGTTACTTAGCTTACGGATATGTCACTACATACATATATGCTCCGCAACAATATATATATATATATATAACTGTGCTCCGTCGATGGAATCGAAAAGCTAGGTGCCGGTGTGCTGTCAGTGCACGTTAAAGAACCCCAGGTGGTGCAAAATTTCGGAACCCTCCACTACGGTGTCTCATATACTGAGTAGCTTTCAGACATCACACCCTACAAACCATTTCAGCCCGTTCCAACTTTGTTTGTGCCACAGGCCAAACAGTGAAGATGCACGCGGCTGCCTACACCTCCGGGTCTCCGATAAATACCCGTGACGCCATACTCTCAATTCGCAGCGTTCTGTTCTGTTCTTCCCGTCGCCAGCCTTCCTAATATAAGACAACTGTGACGACGCATTTCCCATGCAGCTGCTTGCATCCGGGAGAGAGAAAATTTTATTTTCGGGAGTAGTGTTACTAGCCAAGTTGCCGTTAGCTGGTGGCTTGCGGCGACTTCTTCAGCGCGATTTACGGCGCCCAATTGTATATCGGGGCTCGCGTTGCGCAGCACTTCCAGGTTTCAAGAGAGGGAGCTTCTATGAGAGCCTTGGGAGGCAGGTTCTCTGAGCAATCCCATAATATATGATTAAGGTCGGCTTTCTCTCTGCACCTATTGCAGGATGAGCTTATGCTGTCCCGAAATGTGTGCGTAAACCGCAGGGTTGAAAAGGAGTTCGTTTGTAGTTTCCTCCAGACAATTTCTAGTTGTCTTGTTAGTGATTTGTGTGGTGGTGGGTATACTGTCCTAGAGAGTTTGAAGTGTTTTGTAAGGTCGCTGTATGTGAGCAATCCTTCCATTTAGAGTTCCCCAGCATTAGGTTTCACCACTGGACTGACAAAACCTCGAGCGTGTTGATGAGCAGCCTCATTGCCTCGGTTCCCTGAGTGGGTGGGCGTCCATACGAGTTCTATCTCTCTGCCCAGCCTGATATCCGGGAGCTCCTGCAATATCTCGTGGCACCTAGTGACAACTTACAGGAGGGATGCATCACGGAAGCTTGTAGCCGCTCGTCGGGATTTTGACTGCGGAGCGGAGTTTACAGTGATGCCTCATTCACTCCAACCAAACTGCAGGGTGACAGTTCTCCATATACAAGATGCCATGCTACCGTCGTAATATATATAATCCCCCCCTCACACAATGCTCCCTCCTTAGAGCCTGTGAGGTGATATGAATAGTTAATATACTTTAAAGCATGAAATGCTTTTAGCTCCTATTGTGACCTTGAGGTGATGTCGAGCCAGAATGAGAGCCAATATATGGGCACTAAACGAGATTTAAC
Source organism: Amblyomma maculatum (assembly GCA_023969395.1). Lineage (NCBI taxonomy): Eukaryota > Metazoa > Arthropoda > Arachnida > Ixodida > Ixodidae > Amblyomma > Amblyomma maculatum. Next base: position 17,528 of record JAJIZL010059352.1, read on the forward strand.
GAGATGAGTTCTCCACTCTATAAGGCATGGAGCCTGATGGCAGAAGAGGTAGGAAGCGTCTTGGGCAAAATCAACGCTTTGCAACTTATATGCTACAGCAGAACACTGCTTGACCCTGCCGACAATGCCATCAAGTGGAGGACATTTAACTACACATACCGTTAAAAGAATGTATAGCCAAACATTCACCACCATTGAGCTAACTGTTGCGAATTTTATTATAAACATATCCTACTGCACAAAACATGCTATTCACAATTAAAAAAGGCAGGGAGGGGAAAGGGGATGGCAGGAGGGCAAGGCACAAAGGCTGCAGGGACACAGGAAATGCGTCACGGCACTTGCTGTACTCTACACAACCCTTATAAAATGTCCTGCTATGAGCAAACAAGCTTGCTAGGGAAGCTGAAGTATTTCCATCAACTTTTGGCATTCGCTTTGGTGCTCTGCAGTCATTTGCTGCAGTTGTGCCAAGATGGCCAAGTTTCCCTTGAGGCTGTCTCTGAAGGCTGGCAGTGATGTGGAAAGCCTCTGCAACAGAGTGAGGACCTAGGAGGAGGAAAAAATCAACAATTGGCGTCGCAAACATTTTTTTGCCTGCAAGCTCTTTTTATGACAAGTGCGACAGGACTTTGTAAACTGTTCTGCTTTCCAGACATTCAGCCCAAGGAAAGTCCCTTAAAGGATTACAGGCACCAAATATTTTGCTGCGCGCATTGTTTTATAGAATAACAGTGCATATGAATTACGAATTATGAAATGGAATTCACCAACACCAGCTAAAGAATTCATAATCTAATTTTTTCTCCTGCAGTTTTGATTTTAGTTTCAGTCAGTGAATGACGGCAGCTACATCAGAGACTTATTTGGTCATGAAAAAAGCTGCTGCTATATATAAACGGCTGCTTATTAATTTTTTTTTAATTTTTAACTTCACTGTTGCTGCTCGTTGCTGTCGTCTGATGCTGCAGTCATGTTTCTGTTCGGCCGAATAAAATGGGAAATGGACTCTTATCCTCAACAAAATGTCTGAAAGGGAACTTACTGCATATGACAAGGATGCTAGGATAGAACAATTCGCTCGCAAACTCTTGATGCCAAAATCCAGCAGATGCCCATAAAAGCAAAATTGATGAGGAAAAAATATAAGATAGTAGAACAAAATGAGGACAGTTGGCCAGTTTCATAGAAAATGTAAAATAAAAATAAAAAATAAATAAAACAAAAAGTAAAAACATAAAAAACAACTAAAAAAGAAAACAAGCAAAATGTAAAAACAAAAGCTCCATATTGTCACCTAGCAGTTTTGGTTGGGAACAGGAGAATTTTATAGATAGTTTCTGGTTGGAAGAAGAATGCCAACAGTACAGAGCAATGGTCAGAGCAGAACTTCTGCTCTTTCAATACACAATCAAGCATGGCATATGAGCCTCGTGGGGAGCAGCGATGGCATTCCCCATTTCAACAAAGAAAAAATACGCCCACCCAATGTTTTGATAAAAAAAGAAAAACAAATTTAGTGCCACTAATTAGGTCCTGACAAAAAGTAAGGCTTCAACAAAATGATGTCATTGATCTTGGGTTGCTGCTGACAATGAGCAGTCCTGGAATGCCCATCTGTAAGAGCTCTGTAAGTAACATCGCTTAGCTGAAGCACTCTGTAAGGGCCAAAGTAGCTTCAGCAGTTTGTCTGAAAGACCTCTACAACCCATGCACACATACTGTCTTCCAGTGCGGACATCACCACTCTGCGACAGTGACTGCAATGGCTAGTGTTGCAGGCGCAGTACAGTTAAATTTCGTTACAAGAGACACTGTTACAAAAGACACTCGGTTATAAGAGACATTTGAAAATCGTTTGGTTGGTTTTCCCATGTCTGCCATGTTAACAACATTGCATACAAGAGACATGGTTACAAGATACACTTCGGATACTAAGGACAACTTTTGCAGGTCCCTGGAGTAAAATCTTCACTAGTTAGAAGACAAAACCCAGGTGTGCTCATGCAATGCAGCTGAAGCGTACCAACTCATACATGATGCACTTCAGATTGCCTTAGCTAAATTCTGCTCCATATCAGCATCCTTTTTGTTGCAATATCTTATCTCAGGAACTAAGAAGCAGCGCTTCCCGATGATCGGAAAGTCAAAACGACCTCGCTGTTTCAGCCACTGGCATCGCATTACTGTCACCTACGAAGCACATCAAAATGCATGAATGACATCCAGCATTTTTAAATCCTCGCTGTTAACATGTGATCACAAAATTAAAGCTCAGAATCCTTTTTCTCTTTGTGGACAATGCTTCTTGCAGCACAAAATTTCTTGTGCTCAAAGCCACCAAAGTTATTTTTTCTCTCCAAACTCCATACCCGACCTTCAACCAATAGACAAAAGCATTATGCACTCTGTCAAGTTGCTGTACAAAACAAGGTTGGTAGAACGTCTCTTGCTCGACAGGCAGCAAGACTGTACAATAGTAATTGATGCGAAGTTTGCTGTTCAGGTGATTTCAGGTGTCTGAAATGGCCTGAGAAGTGAAGCTGTGAAAAACTATTTAAGACAAGCAGGCTTTAAATGTAGTGACATGATGTAAGAGGGCCCATATATGGATACTGTGGAAAGCTTCCTTGAAGAAAAAGCTTGGGCGAGCATCCAAGAGACTGCTGAGGTATCAGAATCTTTTGAGGAACTCGTATCTGCAGAAGCTTACAGAGTGTGCAATTCTTACGCAAGTAAATCGCACATGTGCCATAGAGGATGACTATGAGGAAATTTCAGAGGAAAAGTGTCAGCATCTGAGGGTGACGAGCACGTGAGAGTGCTTCAAAGGTATTAGAGCATAAGGAAGACTTGCAAAGTGAAGTGCTTTACCTCCAAAATTTGGGAAAAAATACACTCTGCACTCACAAAAGTACATCAGTATAAATAACTTCTTTAATCTCTCCTGAACAATTTGCATATAAATATAAATTTATACGCAAATGTATATATAAATGCATTCATATGCATGCATATAAATGCATTCATATGCATGCATATAAATGCATTCACATGCATTTATATGTTGATGTGCAGTAAACTGATCAATACAGTGCTTTCAGAATTTTTGGTAACAAGAGACCTTGCTTACAAGACATCTTTTTCGGGTCCCTTGAGTGTCTCTTGTAATGAGGCTTAACTGTAGTATGTGATGCCTCATGCTCATACTATTAGGTGCGGCCTGTGCTTTATTGAGAGGCATACTTTGGGTAGTACACTATAATCCCTCCATACTGTAATACTGCTCAGACTAACAAATCTTTTGCTATTACAATTGTTGAAAATGGCTTGGCTCCAAGGGTGCTCTGAGCATATAGCGTTGGTTTAGAAATGAAACACATAGAAATACCTTCCATCCTGCTCTAATCGTCCCATTTTAAACTGAAAGCTTTACCAGCCACACTGATCGAAAAAGCCATCGGCAACGTTGCCATTTTCGTGGTTTGATGTGGGGAAAAGAGGTTGATGAACTATTTTAACACAAAAAGTAGCAAGCATAAAATGAGAAAACTATTCCAAAATTGTGTAGTCCAATCCCTTAGGAGCATGCTGCCATTAAAATTATTTCTTTGTCTGTTCTAGATGTGAAGGTATCCTTCTTGCAAACTAGCAAACCATCAAAAATTTGTGTTTTGAGAAAATGAGAAATACAGTAGAACCTTGCTGATACATTCCCAGTTCATACGTTTTCCCGTTTCACACACTGAAAATCGTGGGGTAGAACCTTGCCGATACATTCCCAGTTCATACGTTTTCCCGTTTCACACACTGAAAATCGTGGGCAACAAAACATCTCCCGTAGAGTTACACTATTTTTCTCTGGAATAGTATGTTCTCGAATAACATAATTTCATAATTACTACATCCAAAATTTCAACAAATTGCAATTGTACATTATGTTTTGTGATAAACCGGACACGTGCTAACTAGTGTTCGCGACATGAAAAACTGATCAGCGGTGCTCACCAGCAACAGTCGGTTTCCTGCAGTGCCTAACGTGCAAAAGGGCGACGCATCAAATAAAGCCAACGTACGAGATGAGGCACCCATTCCCGCGGAAACATGACTTCGTGAGGAGAAACACAGTGGCTTCTTTGCAGTACCTCAGGGGCATAGGGGTGAGCCATTTGATAATTACAACTATTTGCTTGCATGCGAGCGGGCCGGGTCTGGGGGATGCAGCATGAGCAGCCGCCACGATGGCTACTCCATGTGTCATTGGTGTAACGGGCTGACGCATCCAGAAACAACCAAGGAAGCAATACCAGCTCGTCATTGCTTTCTACAAACAGGATTTAGTATTATTAAATCTCTTCCGTGCTTAGGACAACACAAATACGGACTGAATTCTGCGAGAGCTAAAAAAAGAGCTGTGAATAATGGGTGTCTAAAGTGCTAAGTACACTTCTATGCAATTTTATTATAGTCCTTTATGCAACTCTCAATTCTTAATGCCATTGTATCAAACTCAGCAGCTAGATTTTTCATAATCAGGCAGTTCGGATCATACGTTTTCTAACAAAATTTTTTCCTGCAATTTTCAAAAAAAAATGTATCAACAAGGTTTTACTGTAATGAATAGAGATTGGATTTATTCAGCTTGTTTGCACCTCATAAAGTGGAATGAATGGCCCAGGGAGTGAAAAAATGAGTAGGTATGTAGGATAATGGGCTGTAGACTTTCAAAATATCATCTTCAAAAAGTTGCCTTTTTTGCAATTTTTGACCCCTCAAGAGCCTTGTCATCTATGGAAGACCAAATGTGACCACAGTGCAAATGGCCATGGAGACAGTGCAGCATAATTTGCTCCAACAAATTAAAAGCAGTGCATTTTGCAACCTGTACAGGCGCTATCAGAACCAACAAATATAGCAGCCCTGACCACATGGGGGGTGGGTTAGTTAATGAAACCCGTACTGGGAGTGAGTAGCACACCTGAGACACACAGGCAGCTCCAGGGGTGAGCAGAGGAACAATGCCACTGATGGCAGCAGAGACGTCGGTCAGGTCGTGCGAGGCCAAGACACCTGAGAAAAATAGAAAGCGACGCAAGTTCTGCTTAAATCCAACGTCAAGCAGCATGCGTATACAACGCACTGCAGTCAGGAAGATCAGTGACGCAGCAGAGTGCCCCCAAAAATGCTTCCCTTTCACAGGACTACAGCACAATGTTGCGTGACCTGATCTCGCGACTTAAGTGACTACTCACCCGAGAGGCACTGCATGAGCCAGAGGGCCTCCCTGCGCAGGTGAAGAAAAGGGGCGTTCAGCAGGCTGCCCAAGGTGGTAGTTATGCCCGGTGTTCTGCCCACCGTCACCGCCAGCGTCTGCCACCGACAGCTCCAGTCAGCCAGGCACACCACAAGGGACGTCAGGGCCTG
>JAJIZL010059365.1:0-11050 GCA_023969395.1 Amblyomma maculatum
GTGTGTGTGTGTGTGTGTGTGTGGGGGGGGGGGTGCGTGCGTGCGTGCGAAGGAATTAGCATGGTTTCAACGAAAGTTAAACCGAGTTAGACGCGCGAAACTACGGTTAAATTCGATTTAGTTGTTGGTCAATTGTTCTTTTTGGTTTTGCTTTAAGTTTCGATTTGTTTACGCTATAGGATATAAACATATTAGCTGCTTACGTTTACGGCGTCTTGTCTCCCGCTCCAACTCAGCCCGTCGCTTCTTCGGCCGAGACAGTATAAGGACCCGGTTCACTCGCGATCCTGGCCTGGTCTGATGTGCCATAGCAAATGCGCGGTGCACTTATGCAAGCAACCATGGCGCGCAGCAAGATGTTGATTTATTTTGTTTACATTTTCAGCTTTTAATCATAAATTGGATAATAATAATAAAAATAATAATTAATAGAGATATCTTCATCAGAACGAAGAAAAGAGCCGAGGAAAAAAGTTTGAGGTGCATGACGAGCCCTCGGCCCCTACATTTACAGCTTTTGTCAAAGGTGTAGGGCCTGGCGGTCTGTGTCTGACCCGTGTAGTGGCGCTGATTTAGCATTTGTGGAGATCCTTGCCATTGGAGAGGGTAGAACAAAAAATCTTACAATCACGAAATTCAGAAAACCGGAAATATATTACAATTCAGACGAATTGGCTCAGAAGCAAATCCCCTGGGTTCTACACTTTTGACAAAGGCTCTACAAGGGCATCAGGACAACATTAAATACGTATTATTCAACGATGCCAAAATAACATAAGACACATAACATAAAAACAAAAATGAAATACTTGCAATAACTTGTCATGTACATATCGTTTAAAAGGAAAAAAGAATATACAACTAGGCTATTCTTAAAACACAGGAATTACTCAAGAAGACCGCGGAACGGTGTACTAATTATATGAATATTTTTGTGACGTAACATCTCTAGGTGTTTCGGTAGCTGGGAAGTAATAATTTGTAACCCGTAGTTTGCTCTTGACCCGCAGCACCCAGCCAAACTGGGTGCTTCGGGCCAGTCACGCTGCCAACGGGCAACTTTTTCTTGCAGCTCCCCTCCCTCTGAAAATTTCCAGATGGCAAATAAACTGATTTGATTTGGTTTGAATAATCTGCGAATAAACTGACCACGGCGGCGGTCAGACTTTTGACGCAGCAGCGGGTGCTAAGAAAGCCTGGCTCCGCTGGACAGGCCGCCATTGGAAACTGACCCTGGCAACGTTTAATGCTAGAACCCTAGCTAGTGAAGCTAGTTTAGCAGTGCTCTTACAGGAACTAGAAGGTATGAAATGGTATGTCATAGGGCTTAGTGAGGTTAGGAGGCCGAATGAGGCATATACTGTACTGAAGGATGGCCATGTACTGTGTTATCGAGGTTTACCAGAGAGGCGAGAACTAGGAGTAGGTTTCCTTGTCAATAAGTATATAGCGGGTAATATCGATGAATTCTATAGTATTAATGAGAGGGTGGCAGGCATCGTAATTAGGCTTAATAAAAGGTATAAATTGAAGGTTGTACAGGCCTATGCACCTACATGACCAGGCAGTTGAAAGCTTCTACGAAGATGTAGAATCGGCAATGCGAAAAGTAAAGACGCAGTATACTGCACTAATGGGCGACTTCAATGCCATGGTAGGGAAAAAACAGGCAGCAGACAAGGTAGTAGGTGACTATGGCATTGGTTCTAGGAATAGCAGGGGGGAGTTACTAGTTGAGTTTGCAGAACGCAATAGCTTACGGATCATGAATACCTTCTTCAGCAAACGAAAGAACCAGAAATGGACATGGAAAAGTCCGAACGGGGAGGCTAAAAATGAAATCGACTTCATAATGTGTTCAACCCCTGCCATTATGCAAGATGTAGAGGTAATCTGGAAAGTACGATGCAGTGAGCACAGGATGGTGAGGTCCCGAATTAGCCTAAATCTGAAGAAGGAACGCAACAGATTAGTAAGAAAGAAACCCATCAACGAATTAGCGGTGAGAGGGAGGGCAGAAGAGTTCAGGATCTCGCTACAGAATAGATATTCAGCTCTAACCGAGGATGGCGACATTACCCTAGAAGCAAGAAACAATAATTTCAGAGATATCATTGCTGAGTGCGCGGTAGAAGTAGGCGGTAGGACAGTTAGAGAGGATACCGGTAAGCATCCTAAGGAGACGAAAGATTTGATTAAGAAACGCCAGAGAATGAAAGCTTCCAATCCAGCAGACCGGATCGAATTGGCCGAGGTATCAAATCTAATGAATAAGCGCAAGGTGGCCGATATAAGGAAGTATAACATGGAGAAAATTGAGCATGCCGTAAAGAACGGGGGAAGCCTTAAAGCGGTAAAGAAAAAATTGGGCATAGGCAAAACCAGATGGATTCGATAAGGGACAAGGCGGGCAACGTCATCACGAATATGGATATAGTCAAAGTAGCCGAGGAGTTCTATACAAATCTCTACAGTAGCCAAAGTAGTCAGAACCGTAATGAGATTGGCGGTAGGGAAAAACATTCAGACGTTCCACCAGTGACGAAGGACGAGGTCAAGAAAGCATTAGAAACTATGAAAAGGGGGAAATCAGCTGGAGAGGATCAGATAACTACGGATTTGCTGAAGGACGGGGGGGGATATATCGTGTTAGAAAAACAGGCCACCTTGTATACGCAGTGCCTGGTGTCATCGACAGTACCGGAACCATGGAAGGATGCAAACATTATCCTCATTCATAAGAAAGGGGACTCTAAGGACCTTAAAAATTACAGACCAATCAGCTTACTGTGTGTTACGTATAAGGCATTTACTAAGGTAATCGCTATAGAATCAGGACAACCTTAGACTTCAATCAAGTAAAGGATCAAGCAGGGTTTCGGAAACGGTATTCTACTATCGATCATATCCATACCATCAATCAGGTGATAGAAAAATGTTCGGAATATAACCAGCCCTTATACATAGCATTCATTGATTACGAAAAAGCATTTGACTCAGTTGAAACCTCGGCGGTGATGCAGGCATTGCGAAATCAGGGGGTAGACGAGCGGTACGTGAAAGTGCTGGAAGATATATACAGTGGCTGCACAGCAACCATAGTTCTGCATAAAGAAAGTAACAAAATTCCCATAAAGAAAGGTGTGAAGCAAGGAGACACAATCTCCCCAGTACTATTCACAGCTTGCTTAGAGGAAGTATTCAGAGACTTCGAATGGGAGCAGTTAGGGATAAGGGTAGATGGAGAATACCTCAGTAATCTGCGATTTGCTGATGACATTGCCTTGCTAAGCAACTCGGGAGATGAACTACAAATAACGATTGATGACCTAGACAGGAAAAGTAGAAAGGTAGGCTTCAAAATCAATATGCAGAAGACTAAGGTAATGTTCAACAGCCTCGGGAAGGAACAGAAGTTTACATTAGGTAGCGAAGTACTGGAAGTAGTAGGCGAATATGTCTACTTAGGACAGGTAGTAACCGCAGATCCGGACCATGAAAAGGAAATAACAAGAAGAATAAGATTGGGATGGAGCGCATTTGGCAAGCACTCGCAGATTATGTCTAGCAGCTTACCGGTATCGCTAAAGAGGAAAGTATATAACAGTTGCATCTTACCTGTACTCACCTATGGCGCTGAAACGTGGAGGCTAACCAATAGAGTTCTACTTAAGTTGAGGACAACCCAGAGGGCTATGGAACGAAAAATGGTAGGGGTAACATTAAGAGATAGGAAGCGTGCAGAGTGGGTCAGAGAAATAACTCAAGTTACCGACATTGTATTGGAAATTAAGAAGAAGAAATCAACATGGGCAGGACACGTAGTGCGAAGAGAGGATAACCGATGATCGCTTAGGGTAACCAGAAAGTTAGGTGGGCGGATGAGATTAAGAAGTTCACAGGGGTCAACTAGGATGCAGCTAGCACAGAACGGAGTTAAGTGGAGAAATATGGGAGAGTCCTTCGCCCTGTAGTGGGTATAGTCAGGATGATGATGATGATGATGATGATGATGATGATGATGATGATGATGATGAATCTGCGATGGGGAGTGCCATCTCGTGGGATACAGGTTTTCGCTCGGCGTTAGACAGGATAGTGACCCTAAATGATCAGTATGACGCCGTTGTTGCTTTTTGTACCTCGAAACAAACTGAAAACTATAGATACCATAGATTCTCACAGTACCCGCATCTTCGAAATACTGTCTTGTACTTTAATTGAAATTAAACATGAACATAGATCTTACCACTTTCTTTTGAAGTAGGTAAATTCTCTTAATATTGTTCAGGGTGGTTATGCCCCAAACAAGGCGACAATATTGAAGATGAGATAAAAGCAATGATCTATATATGAATATTTGATATTCGCTGGAGCATTGTTTTGAGGCGATAAAAATGTCGAAAGCTAAACATTTCGACAGGTTTGCCTGTCTGGTTGAATTGATAACTAAGTGAAACTTGTAAATGTTTTCCAACCTCGGGCAGATTTGGGCATTCTAGTGTCTACATGATGGCTCCATGACATTATTTCGTGAAAAATGACTCCAAGAGTTTAAAATTTGTCTGCTATTTCAATCTCTTCTGAATTTAATAGTCGGAGTTTATTAGTATGCAGAATGTGTTTGTTTGTTTTTTTTTGTTTTTTTTTTTTGGGGGGGGGGTCGGAAGATAACAGCTTTAGTTTATTTGCATTAATTTTTAGCCTATTTCGTTCTGTGCAGGTGTTTAGTTGAGATGGGGTAATGTTTCCTTTGTCTATCAGGGCATCACAATCGTTCGAGGATAGTGAAATACCAGTGCTATCTGCATAGATAAAAAAACAGTGCTTGGTCAGTGATGTTTACTATCTTGCTAATATACAAGTTGTGGAGAGACTAATATGCTGCCCTGTAGCACTCCACATTTAATAAAATTGAAGCTATACTTAAGCCCGTTAATGCTATTATATTTTGCACGGTTCGAAAGGAAGAATTTTAAATGTGGCTGTGCAATGCTTCTAATTCCATACAATTCCAACTTTTCAATAAGCAGCTCGTAGGGTAAAGCGTCCAATGCATTTCTGAAGTCTATGAAAAATCAAAGCACAATATGCTTCTTTTCAAACCTGTCTAATATGCACTCTTTCTCGCGGAGAAGAGCTAGCTCAGTGGATTTGTTCTTAAGAAATCCAAAATTCCGACTTGTTATAATGTCATTTTTATATGAATTTTTCTATCCGGGAAGAAATACGTTTTCTTAGGCCCTTAGGAAAGATAGGCAGAAGAGAAATCGGTCTGTAGTTTCCAAGGGAGTTCTTATCGCATTTCTTTTAAACTACGACTGCTTTAGCAACCTGCATTTGATTAGGAAATATACATTTAAAACCCAAAAGGTAAATAAACACGTTGGGGGCGATAAAAAAACAAGCTTAATTGTCGATACGACCTCAGCTTCAGAAACAGACCGAAGGAACATGGCTATGTTCTACGCGATCATTTATGTATGAGTAATCGGTATTGTCACAAGGCATGGTTGTCACTTTTGTGAAAAAGGTGTTAAAAACATTCGACATAGCCGTGCCTGTAAGCACATTATCGCCACATATTATAGTTTTGATGACGTCATTCTTTCTCGAGGGCTTCAAGAGCTAATTAAGTTTTCCATAACAGGTCCGAATTATTTTCACCTCCTTCAAAATATTCAGAAAAATACCGATCTCTAGCACACCTAACGTCCTTCTTTAGTTGGTTTCGATAGGCTTTGAAGGTGGCAAACAATTCAAGATCCCTGCATTTAATGAATTCACTGCATAGTCTTTTTTTTTTTTTCTCCTTGATGCGATCCAAGAAATCACATGTAATCCATGGTTTCCGTATATGTCTCAAATGCCTTTTGGTTATATATGAAAAAATGTATTGCGTACACCGCTTTCACAATATCAATAAACAGTTCATAAGCAACATTACAATCTTCCAAAGAATAAAGGTCAGAGAAATCTACCTTACTGATATCATTTCGAAACTTTTCTCCGTTTTTTTCAGACACACACTGAGCAGCATGAGTAAGCCTAGATTTTTTTTACAACGTTTACGCTTCTCAGCTGCCATAAATATACTAACGTGGTCACTAATATCACATAGAACCACATCTGACTGAACACATGAAGCATCATAATTTGCAACAAAAAGATCAAGTAGAGTTTCAGTAGCACACGTAATACGAGTTGGTTGAGAAATGACAGTATTGCGCGCATTGGAAGTAGTTCATCTTGTGCAATAGCGCGAACGATACAAGGGGCTGAAGAAACAATAGACGACACGGGCGCTTCCAAACAACTGCAGTTTTATTTGAAAACACATGAAATCTACATGGAGAAAAAGCGTAAAACTAAAAAACAATAACATCAAGGATTACTCTGCAAAGAAAGGCGCTTATCAATGAAAGCTATCTCATCTTGTCATTTCAAAATCAGAAATATCACAAACGACATTTCGACAGTTATTGCTTTTGATTATTACGTTCAAACCTCGCGTATGAATAATTTCACACATATCTAAATTTAAGTCGTCTCCAACATTTCGCCAGTAATTATCATTAACAATTCATAGTCATTACAGGAAGCACAATGTCAAGAGTGTCATATTTCAGTTCCTTATTGACGAAAAAAGACACGCCGCTACCACGACGACACCACTGCGATTAATAAACGAGCTGTTGTAGCATAGAAAAATGAACGTACCATAACAGCCAGCCAAGTTTCAGTGAACATGATAACAGCATTGCTGAAATGAAATGAAGATAACAATAACTCTACTTCATAAATTTTTTTATTGAGTTACCGAGTATATATATGGAAATGTTTAAGTAATGCGCGATATTTTCAACCAAGAACGTCTTTCAATTCGTCGGGAAGCAAGCAGGAAAAAAAATTTTCTTCTCCTCTTGTATTACCGCTCTTCAAGACACTGGCGGCCTAGGAGACTATCTTGTCAAGATCGCGCTCCTCTTTGATTGGATAAGCGGTTTCGCTGCTTTCCGTACCTCGCATAAATTCTTCCGTCTGTATACAAAGCCAAACGGAATCCATGGTCATCCGCCCACGACTTTGCAGGCTGCAACAGCTGCCGTTTCCACTTTGTCGGCTTCTCATTCAGATAAATACCGCACTTGTGATCTGTTCACAATTCGTGTTTGTTCTTAAGCCACTCATCGCGAATCTCTTTATTCGCAAAGTGAACAAGGATTCTTTATTTTACTAATTATTGTGAATTATTGTTCTATTAGTATTCGTTAATAATTGCCATTGTCACTATAATTTCATACTAATGCTTCTATTAGTAATTGGTTTACAGGATAGGAAAGGCGCCGTATGTGCGAGGCACATCCTTAATGCTCGGTTAGACCTCATAAATAGTGCATTCGCTTTAAAATGTAGTCAATCTCGCAATGATTATGATGCAGATTGTTATGTTATCCCCGCCTTTGCAGTTTGATCTCTACACTTACGCGTTGATATGAATGCTTCATCCGCAGTATTAGAAATACCTTGTCTGTAATTGCTTTTTGACCTTCATCGCATTCATTATAAACAACAATTAAAGCCTATTATAGACTGAGCTAGCACAGGGTTATCTGAACGCACCTCTTTGTTAAGAATGCACTCCAAGCCTGCGTACTCCTTGCCCCGCATATACTGTATTTATTCGCTTCCGCAGATATCGAAGCCACAAAAAGTGCCTTCATCAAATCACAGTTCTCTACCACATTGTTTTCGAGAATGAACGTTGCCCAAATCACGCCATAGTTTCTCAATCCCCAATGAAAACTTGCGGCGCTTGACTAAACCCGGTGGGACTGAGTAAAGAAAGAACTGGCAAATAAACCATCAATTCGCGCCTTAAACTGATTGAAACAGACAGTAATTCTGAAAATTTTCCAACTGACTGATCGACCAGCGTAGAACTTACAACCAATCAAGCCGAATTTACCCTATGTACTGGCTAATACATCAAAATATTTTTCTTTTTTGGGGGGGAGTAACGCTTTCCAAACTCGGCGGCCAATCAAACGACAATTGGGGCCGGGGCAACGCACTAAATCGACAACAAACGCAAAGCAGGAAGGGAGGCATCCACGCCATCAATGTGTTATGCTAATGCAGGCGTTGCCTTCCTCGCTTCCAGCTTTCACAAATGACGACGGATGCTGTCACTGGTACTTTGCAAAGGGTTGGTCATGGCTCTTTATTTTCAAAACAAGTGCACGAGTGACTCTTGTCGCATAGATAAGCGCTCCACCCCGCCGCTCTCTCATCTCGAGCAGTCATGTAAACAACACATCTTCCCCAGTGGCTCGCAAAGCGGGGCGAGTCGTTCCCCCCAAACGCCGATGATCGGCACAGGCAGCATTTGGGAAAGCTGTGCAGGCGTCGAAAACCTGCGCGGCGGTACGCGAGTTCGGCGTTGCTGAAGAGTGCGTCACACACTGGAGAAAGAAATGAGAACCGCCTGCTGTCGTGCAATAGCAACAAGTTTTCCGAGCCCCCCAAGGATTATCACTGTAGCTAAGGGGACGGGCAGAGGCATATTATTTTGTTTTGTTTTTTTCTTGGTAGCCTCACCATAATATATGTCACTAGGGGGAACGCTGAGCAGTTGAAGGCGAATTTCAACAGCACGAAATGAAGGCGATCCTCCGCGGCGGCTCGGTGCTTATGATTCCCAGCTACTGAACACCGGTGTGTCCGAATTCGAACCCGGCCGCTGCGGCCGTGTTTCGATGGCGGTGAAACGCGAAAGCGGCCGTGTGCTGTGCGATATCAGTGCGCGTTAAAGATTCCTCAGGTGGTAGATATGAATCCAAAGCCCTCTACTGCGGCACACCTCTGTCTCTCTTCTTTCACTCCCAGTATCCTCCCTCCCTTAGGTGTGGGTCAGGTAATCACGCAGAAGTGTGATTACTACGCAGAAGTGTGGATACTACGCGCTTCCTATCCTATAAACCAGTTTAATGCATTTGCACTTTTGCGATTTCTTATTGTATTTTGATTGTGCTTTGAGTGCAAGCGCCCTGTCGCCAGTGGCGAGGCGAATTTATGGAATCGCGGCCGCAGCATCTGACGGGTGATACGCGGTGCTGTGAGCCTACATTCAATGTTTGCGGCACAACTTTCTTTTTCCTGTTTCCCAAATTTGCGCACGGTAGATTTACGCAACTCATATGCGAGGGAGCATGCTGCCGCTGTGAGGCGCCGTAAACTTTTTCTTGCCCAGTTAACAGTCTGCCAAAAAAAAAAAGAAGGTTTTGTCACTCTCGTTGCCTTTCTCTGCCTTCATAAATGAGCTAAAGAAAAAAATGGCCAAACATCGATTTGTTATGCAACTTATGCACGAATAGTTCTTGCAAACAATTTTTTATCTCTAAGCACAAATTTTAGACAATGTCGAACTAAACACAAAACAACCATTTTGAAAAAAAAAAAAAAAAAAACAGGGTGTTTTGTAACCTTATAAAAAAACATAGGGGTGACGGACAACCTTTGCCACGGTGCATACTGGTACACGTAGTACGTAGTCACCCGGCCGCTCCAGCCGCCCTGATTGTCTGCGCGCTGCGTTTCTGACCGATCTTTAGCTAATTGGGAAAATTCGCCTGTTATGTTCCTGCAACATGAGCACAAAGGACAAACGACTGAGGCTTTATGTAGAGTCATAGCTTATAAAGCTCGTTGGATGGGAAAGTCGTTGGCGTCGTCGTTGTAATTGTTGTTGGCACCACGTGTCAGAAATAGTTGTGGGATGCGTACAAGAATCGTATCATGGTACTTTGACGTTCTAGTTACTGATGATTGATTGATGTGTGATATGCGACGACGAGTTAAAAAAGCCTTGTAATTAACTGATGCATTAATGAAAGAAAAAATAAAAAGGAAAAGAGAGTTCAAAAGAGTGAAAATGTCGAGAATTAAAAAGCAATGCTTGATGATGCTAATTACGAAATTTTAGAGGTGTAATTTACCAATTATTTCTTGAAGCACCTCAAAAATAAAAATTTGCAAAATGCGGCTTCAAAGCCGTTAAAATGCTCAGAATGAAAAGGCAATGCTTGAAATCCTAATTAGGAAAATACAGTGTATATAATCAATTAGTTAATTAAAATGAGTAATCGGAATTTATAAGTGGAATTTAAAACATTTAGCGTGAAATTGATCGTTTTGGCGCCTTTCAATCAGCTCTTTTCATCTTTTAGTTTTCAAATATTTTAAATATTTATTATATAAATTACATGCTACATTTTCTTAATTAGCATAATCAAGCCCTGGCTGTTCCTTCCGAAAATTCTGACACCTTTGAAACGTTTTTTTTTTTTCATTTTTCTCATATTAGCATTATTAATTGATTGATTGCGCCCTCTAAATTTTCGTAATGAGCATCTTCAAGCATAAGGTTTTCATTCTGAGCGGTCTGATTCCTTTTCACCCCCCTTTACCAACTATTTTTCTTTTTTTCTTCACGTACTTAATTAGGATGATTTCTTTAACTAATGGTCGCCATCACACCCCAATCAATCATCAATCACTAGGACGACAAATTACCATGATACGATTTTTTTAAGCAGCCCTCGGTTATTTCCTACACGCGGTGTCAACAACGCCGATAGAATTTCGACCGAACGAGGTGTGCAAGCCTCGCTTAAAAGAACATAAGCACCTTTAGAACGTTTGCCTCGCATGTAACAGCCAGTGTAATTTTGTGAATTAATGATGTGAGGAATTTTTTTCGGCAGTGAAGTATGAGGAATGTGCGGTGAGTTCGTGCGGAGCGCAGGCTGCAGCAGTGCAGGTGCGCGCGCTGATCAGCCGACTGCAACTAAGATGGCGGTGGTGCAACTTAAGAAAAAGGCGCATGCGCAGATAGGTCGGTTGGATCGGTCCATTGATTTATGCATTAAATTAGCCAGGCTTCCTGTTAGACCCTTCAATTTCAATCATTTCTTCTCCGTTCTTTGATGATGATGATCTGGTTTTTTTTGGCGCAAGGGCATCTTAGGCCAAAGAGCGCCAAACACAT
>JAJIZL010059367.1:991-18629 GCA_023969395.1 Amblyomma maculatum
AGAAGAAGAAGAAGAAGAAGAAGAAGAAGAAGAAGAAGAAGAAGAAGAAGAAGAAGAAGAAGAAGAAGAAGAAGAAGAAGAAGAAGAAGAAGAAGAAGAAGCTGGCGAAGCTCGAGCGCACGACGACCGTTATCCGCACCGAACGGAGCTCGCTCTTGCCTCGGAGGTCTCGCCATATCTGATCTTTGCCCTAACAGCTCTCCCCTCCGCCTTCAGGTACTTGTCCGAGCCATGCCTGCGTGCGAAGTGCCGTCGTATGTTAGTAACCACGGAGGCCGACCGCTCTATAAGGCCGCTCTGTATTTTTTCCGCAGCGATCTATCCTAGACCATTACACGAGGCCTGCAACCAGAACGCTGTCCAGGCACAAGACGCGTCCCTTATACTGAAGAACGGAACCTGAGACCAGGTATGTCAGGAGCGTACACCGCTCTCAAGCCGTTTTCAGTGGCTTGGCTTTCGTCTCCAAGCCCCGCTTGCCAATTCCACATGGCGCACTCCGCGACTGACTGTAATGTGGGATACTATGTGCCGTCACACCTGGAAGTGATAGGTCATATGCACTTCATTTCTTTTATCGTTTAGAAAGTTGAATTACTTTCGTCTAGATAATTGCCTGTCCTTCAGTTCATGTCATTGTTGCAGCTTTCGCTAATTGAGATGCTCGTAATGACGCATGCCGCGTAACTTGCCCTTATTTCTTTTCAACCAAGGTATCGAAGTCACTATTAGGTCATTGATGCCATTATTTTAGAAGAGGCGGTATACAGCTCGCTTGGTCAAAAAGCCATCAGCATACATCACTTTCGGCTCGAGATCTACTGGAAATGTTTAGAAGGTGGTAGGAGAAATGGAGGCCTTGGATTGGATTAGATTGGATTGGTACTGAGGCTTCCCTTTTTTACCAGGTGGACCAGATAGGTCCTAGCCAAGTCAATTCCCACTGTGACGGAGTCTGTCCCGCCCTGGCGCAACGCCACCAACACTATCTAATATGCCTTATCCAGTTCTCAAGGCGTCGTTTGGTTGTCTCCACAGCCACTGCCCTCTCATTCCGCTGCGTCGCATCACCGCAGCGTCTCCTTGCGGCTGTCCAGACGTGAACCCCAGCACCTGCGGCAAAATACCCAGAAATGTTGCGCAACAAACACAAACACAAGCAAAGAGACACATTTCTGGGTATTATGCAGCACCAACTAGCCCCTCAAGACGTTATTTTGAGATACCTGCGGCAAAGTTGACCCGCTAGGCTGACATTGCATGAGCACTTGGCAAGTCAACACTCTGTCTCCCGCCCGCACACCGCACACAAGACATCCGCGTTGTCCTTGCCCTCGATCCGCGCGTGCCATTTCTTCGTGCTCAGCACCCCCGAACGGGACTCAAAAAGCAGGGCGCTCCCCAGGGAGTTGTCATAGAACAGCTCCTGAGTGATGTCCCTCTTGTGCGTGGAGTACATACCAAGAGCCGGCTTGGCCGCTGCACCAGTTCGCCACCGCTTGGTCTCCGCCGTTGCAACGTGTTCACGCACCTTCGAAGTAGTCCAGCAGGTGTCTTTAGTGTTTGTCACAGTTGGCAATGGTACCTCATACTTTGCACTCAGTTCACGTACCCTCCTCTTCCAGCGTGTGCATACTCCGCAGTACAAAAGGCAGCGTTGTACTCGATGAACCCAGCGGTCCGCCCCCAGAGTCCACGAACGCATTTCAAAACTAATCTTGGCTACTGCCACCCGGGCCTCGGAGGAGGTCCAGCCAACATCACCCTGCACCGCCTCGTTGGGGGATGAACGATGGGCTCCTAGTGCCCGTCTTCCCACCTCTCTCTATCTTCGTTCCATAAATTCCCGCGCCGAGGACGTGGTACACAACACTGGATTTGAATATGTCAGATCTGGCAACATCACCGCATCGAATCCCGGCCTCGGCGGCTGCGTTTCGATGGAGGCGAAACGAAGTGGCGTCCGTGTGCTGTGCGATGTCAGCGCACGTTAAAGATCCCCAGGTGGTCGAAATTACTCCGTAGCCCTCCACTACGACCCCCCTTTCTCTCTATCCACTTTCACTCCTACCTTCATCCCTTCCCTACGGCGCGGTTCAGGTGTCCACAGAGCAAGTGTGACAGATACTGCGCCTTTCCCTTCCTATGAACCAACCAACCAACCAACCAACATCACCGCCTTCCATATGGTGCGTAGCACCTCCATTCTGTTGAACGACCACAACGCCTTGGCTCTGAGGACATTCTGGCTGCGCACCGCCTTCGCACCGCCTTCGCACGGAGGCTGCTCTCGTAGTCTACCAGGTAGGCACGCTGTGTCATGAGGTCTATCCCGAGGTACCTGTAGGTTGAAGCCCACGGGATTTCGCGCCCTTGTAGCAGTAGTCTTGGTTCCACAGCCGTCCTGACACGAGACCAGCACAGTACTGCACTCTTCCTCGTGCTGAATTGTAGACCCAACTGCTCCGCGTGTGCTGTGCCAATATCTAGCAACTTTTGCAGTCCTGCCTCTGAGCCCGCCATAAGCACCATGTCATCTGCGTACTGCAGGCCTGTAGTGGAGGTGGTGTCCATTCCCTTGCGGCGCGAGTCAGGTGTCCAGCGAGAGCTGTAACTGATACGGCGCCTTTCATTTCTAATGTACAAATTTGCGATAGTAGCGGTTCACCTGAAAGTGGGGCAAATACCAAGCATTCATTTCATCTAAAATTGACTTAAACAGAATAAAAATTAATTATCAGACAAAAAATTCGGTGTCAAAGGCGCTATAACGTTTACTCTTAGAGGGAAGCTGGAGCATTTTTTATTTTTTTTCTTTCGCGTTGTATTCATATGCTCTTGTTCCGGTTGTATCCGATTGTATATGGGCAGAGAGAGAGAGAAGACTTTATTTACACAGACATGGACCTCGGGGCAGGGGCTCATTCAGGGGGAGGGTCTCCTTGCCGGCTCTCCTGCGCCGCGGTCTCAGAGGTCTTGCAGTAAGCCTCCTCCGCCAGGCGTAGGACACTATTTTGTTCATCCACATTTGGGCTGCGGATGTAGGACTTCCAGGTAATTCGATCAAGGGGATCAGTTTCTTTAGCTCTCGGAAGCTCGAGCATTTTCGATTTTCTTCCTTCGCGTTGTATTCATATCCTCTTGTTCCGGTCGTATATGGGCACCTCATAGCAGTGAAATTCATTTTTCGCGCCATATCAGTAGCAATGCTCCTATATTGAATAGGCGGCACAAGTAAAATATGTGTTGGTTAAAATTAGTAGTAATGATTGATGAGCACTAGAAACTTTCGGTAGTGAAATATTTCCCGGGCAGTTCATTGTTTGCGCACCCAAGCTTCGGGGCTCGTACGAGCATCAGATTTGGCCTGAGCCCCATACTTCCGTTGCCAACACCACGACACTTCATCACCTGTGCTTCTTTTTTTGGGATCCCTGGCAGCACGTTTACGCGCAGTGTCTTTCTTGTAAGCTTCTGAACGACGCCCTTCTTCCGAGCAAGTAACGTGCAAATGGGAACTCTGGGACTGGCAGCAAAATGTCAGCGTACACTGCGTAATTGACGCCAACTAGACCGATCCTAGCTCATTCTTGCCTGACGCTGGTGTTTAAGGATGACTTAACCATCTTCCCAAGCAGGTCGTTCTCCACTGCCTTCCTCTCATTTAAAGGTGAAAGTAGGACAGATTTTCTCAAAAGCCCGCAAGTAACAAGACCGCACCAGTGTGCCAAGTAAATCTGGAATTACCTCGAACGTCTAACATCCACGTGAAGCCGGGGAATTTGGAAATTAAGTGAATCGACTCATGCGGCTTCATAGCATTTTTTTATGGTGCGGTTTAGTGTGGTTTATTGTGCTTAACGACAAAATTTGACTCAGACTTTGAGAGATGCCGTAGTACAGTACTTCGGAGCAATTTTGACCTCCTGGGGACCTTTAACGTCCACTGAAATCACATAGGACACGGGCGCCAGAAATACCTGGTAAGGTCTTCCACACGAGTGGCAGCTTACGGCTGCATGGGATGCGTTCACTGGTAGCGTTGTTGAAGGATCGGCCTTGCATTTCAGAAGGGCTAGCTTCGATGATCGGCGTCGCCAGACAGCGGCCGGTTTTCACTGGGTACATTTCCCTCAGTCTGATCCTGTACACTTCTTGAGGAAAAGGCCCTGGAAAGCGATGATAAAGCACTAAGTTAAATTAATATTGATGCTGTTGGAGCTGCCGTCTTGTTATCACGCAGCAAATTAAATCTTTGGCGCGAGTGCATGTGTGTGCGGCGGGCGCGGGCGCGAAAGACGATGCACCAGAGTCATTAATGTTCTCTTGTCATATCCTATAAGAAGCAGAGCTTCAGTGCCGAAAAATATTTACCTGCGTTCTAGCTAGCATATCTGTAAGCCATTACTTTTTACTGCCGCTAGAAAAGTAGGTCTAGAACTTTTCCACCATTTATTGACTCCTTATAGACGCAAGCTAATGCTCAAGAATGCACATACGCTCATATTTTTAAGTATCACATCATGGTTGCCACAACATAACGCGTGTTTCATGTTACTCCTGTGTCAAAAATAATGCACTAAGACGAGTTGTCTGAAATCTGTTGTAGCATTGGCTGTTGCAAGCCGATGTTAGTTACAAAAGTGAATGCAGAAGAGACGTCTAATCAGTAAGCTACGATACCCAAGTGGCAAACCGATTAGGACTGGCCTTCCTCTCACGACTGCGTGCTTTGGCTTGTGTGCCACACGCTGTGCAGTCTTTACTTAAACAGACTTCCATCATCTAAGGCGTCACGCAGTGCCTCGTTGCGACTCTTGCAGCTATCGTAACCGTATTTTAAGGAGTGCAAAAAAAAAAGGCTTTTCATGGGCATCGCTGTTTGTGCACTTCATTTCGTATTTGCATGACAGAAACAGCCAGTTGTTAGAAATTAGCGGATCTGCTACTGCGGCATCCGTGACTACTGAAAAACCAAACGTTCTACGTGGCAATAACCTCATAAAATCTCGTATAATCGCATAGACTCTCATACGGTTCTCATCATTATCATAAAATATCGTACATAATTTATGATAATGTACAAGAAGCTATGAGACCTTACGCCATTATATGGGACTTGTATATGATTACGTATGTGAATTGAGTGAGATTGTGTGACAAAATGTGAGGTTATTGCCTCACACAATTTTTTCAGTAAGGATTCGATGTCGCTTTCAGACGTTGTACCCCATGTACAATATACCGTATCTTCGCCATTTGTTTACTTCCTCACCGAGAGCATACTATCGCGTTCTTGTCACCGACACCGCGGTGACTCGAACGCTATAATCTCAGAATCTGAGGCTCCAATAATGAAATGCGCAGGTCGTCGAAGAACTGAGCATTTCACTCATGTACTTTTAATCTGAGGATATCTCGAGTCGGGGCTCCAACGCTTAAGAATGGGGTAGCATTGCGCACTAACGAAAAACGTAAGGCGTGCGGAAACTTCAAGAAAGCGCTCACACTTGTGTAACCTTTGTGGCTTGGTTCTATATAACACGCGCTGCACAGTTTAACACGATTTAAATACCTGCATGTTTACTAGAAGATTAATTGGCATTGTCACCGCAGTCGCCATTTTGAGCGGAAAGTCGCAAGCCCCGTCTAGGTGGTAGATGCCAATTGACATGACCTGGCTCTGATTTGTGCGCAGGTTTTATGACGTATACCGACATGGTAATGGGAGGATGAGATGGGAGTGTAATTATTGGGACCCTTCGATTGCGATTCCCAAAGCTACCCCTAGGCCACGCAAGCATGCTTTTATGGAATAGTTAGAGCGGGGTTTTATATGTTTGTTGCCTGGCTTTTTATATAATGTACGTTGCGGCTGCAGGTTAAAGAGCGTGTGTTATAACAGGTACAAATGAACATATTAATGAATGAGTGATTAAAAAATTCGTGTGCGTGAATAGGGATCTGCAAGAGATGGATGTGCGGGTGGGAGCGATGAACTATGCCTCGTCTTACCCTCAAAGCTGGAGCCTAAAGGTCCACCATCCTTTTCTATGTGGTAGAGATAGAAGCTCATTAGGCGTTTTCTCCCCGTAGCTGTCCCACTCGGTGAAACTGCTCTATCCGGGGCGTTGAAATTGTCACATTTGCCCTGTCTTCATTCCCTTTGATGTGGTCTGACTTACCAAAGCGTGCTCCTGGCACCAGGTGAGAGTCGAACCGTAAGCAGATTCATAAAATTAGAAGCACGTTGAGACATTCGAGTGAATTGATAGGCGAGTTGTCGGACATCTTTAGCGGAACAGCGAAACAGGACAAGGCCAAGAGGAAAGTGAGACCTCACTATGTATAAAATTGCGTGTTGTGAGGACGTTTTCCCAGAGTTAAATTGCCTAAAAAGCATTGCATTTGATCTACACCTGCGAAAATAGCTCGCAAGACTGGTCAGCTTCATGACGCGAATGATGTCGATGAAATAGCTCTGAAGGAATATTACAGCGTGGTACAATCGGAAAAGACAAGTAACCAGTGACAGCACTCTGCGGCGTATGATTGCCACCAGCAGTTGTCGCATCGAAACCCCCGCCATTCGCTTCGATATTTCGGTTTATACATTAAGCGTAGTGATGCAGTTTGTTCTATATAATGAGCTTTGCTGTTCTTTCTGGGCTATACCGTAACGATACACCCATCTCAATGATCGAATATATGCTCTGTCATTGCAAAGTGTCATAAATATTCAGAAACTGGTTCTGGTTCTTTCAGGTGGCTCGCAAAGGCCTGTCCTTGGGTCCTTGGGGAGCACTCTGTAGGCATCCGACAGCTGGTGAAAACTTCGTTGCTGACAGATTTTCTTTGACAGTGGAGACCACTTAGAGCTGCCTGACCATGGGTGAGCACTGGTCTTATTGGTACTGTCTTGAGACTACACGAGCTCTATATGTTTACATCAAGCTCATAACAAACGATATGCAATCCGAGCAGAATATCACTAACCCTGATAACACTTTTCCTGTCTTCCAGGTGACCAGTCGACTGTGGAAGGAAGTATTGAAATTTGCATCCAATCGCATTGAAAATTGATAAGTGCGCTGAAAATAACGGAGTGATTTGTAGAAATTAACGTCGTACACGGTGGCGGAATTAGAAGGGAAAGCCAAGACAAACTAGACGTGGCAAACATTCTCAAACGAAATTTCCGTCAGAGGGGATAAAATTCCTAAATTTTCTACTTTCAAGTGCCGCTATTTGTACGCGCATTTTAGCCAATTTTTCGGGTGTGGAGTGAACTATTCTGACGTCCTTCATCAAATTATGCGCCACTTTTTAAACTAAAGGTGCAGCAACAGATCTTCAATAAACTTTCGGTTGGGGCTAGTTGGTGCGTTATTCTCTGTCCCGAGCAAGCTGTTCAAGCTGTACTCCCGCACGTGCGGTGATGGAAGGCTGATAAACGAAAAGTTCTAGAGGGCACTTTGAACCACTAAAGTGCGATGAGGCGAAAGCCATTATAGCGCTATGGATCGTAGCCCTCCACTACGGCACCACTATCTCCCTCTCTTTTTTCACTCCCACCTTCCTCCCTTCCTTTATGGCGGGGTACATGTGTCCGCGCAGAATTGTGACAGATACTGTGCCTTTTATATTCTTTAAGTCAATTTCAAACGCTGCTGATGCCTGCTGTACAAACGCCTCCTAGACATCTGGGTCTGCTTCTGTTTGCTGTGGGGTGCGGCGTTCGAGGGAGCGCCAAATGAAAGTTGCGTACGACTCCTGGATCGGACTCCCGACAGGTTCAGCTTCGTCTTTGCATTGGGTGGTGGGGTTGGTGGTTGCTCCTGGCCCTACGGGGCTGGGACTGGTAGGTCACTGCCACTTGCGGCGGGGGTATAGTATTCTAGTTCACTATAGGCGGGGGCTAGCCTGCCACCATATTTTCATCAGTTGTAGGCCGTCATTGCACCCGCTACCCTTTCGGTGGTGGACGACGGCTGTTGCGACACGCGTCTTTCTTCCCCTTTTCTTTTTTTTTCTCTATTTTCTCTTCTGTCCGCACGAGGGGAATCGCATCCACTGATCATTGTCCCTAAGGTCCGGCAGTGCGTGAAACGCCCAGACCGGGTTCATGAAGGTATTAGTTCATAGCCGCCTCCACGTGATAGCTTCTCTATTATTTAGGCTAGCATCTGGTGTGGGTACCAGTCTGCGTCCCAATTTATAATGGTTGATGATTTTCCCGTAATCTTGCAGACGCTCGTCTTATGCCCAGTGTTCGGGAGGTTCGACGGCTACCCGGAAGTAGGGAGCGCGGGCTAGCTCTTGAGCCGTCTCGTTACCAGGGACTGCAGCGTGAGTGGGTGTCCAAATCAACTAAATTTTTCTATTCAGCTCTTTTCCGTGCGTTGAACAGGAAAATTCAGTTAATTTGGACACCCGCTACAGCGGCCGAGAGCCACCTCTTCCTTCAAAATGAAGGCTTCGTTCATTCATTCATTCCTATTCAGCGTTCTTTGGGTGAGGATTTTGGCTGCCTCCGGGAATATTCTCCCCTTTCAAAAATTTTGGATGGCAGTTTTGCTGTCGCTAATTATGAACCTGCTTCCGTTCCTACGCAAGCTATCGCTATCGCAACTTCCTCCGCAGTCTCTATGTTGCGGCCTCTGATGGCTGCCGCGGATACCGGCGCCCCTCGGTCATCGAATACCGAGGCTACCACCGCACCTGTCCTGCCACTTACCGCATCAACATAGACTGCTTCCTTCGCTCCCGTGTTCTTCAACAGTCTCTCTATAGCTTCGGCTCGTTTGGCCCTTCTTTCTACATTAAATTCTGGATGCGTGTTTCTAGGAAAGGGGGGCTTTCGTCTGGTGACGTCATGATCAGTAGTGACGGTACATGGCGCGCCCCTTGTCGAATACAACCAGCGTTCCATTGAACGCATCGAATTTCACCGACGTTCTATAATTCGTTTCCACAAAAAGGCGCAGTATCTGTCACTCGCGGAATCCCGCTATCCTCACAATAGACGAGGGGAATTATGAAAAACGCTTCACGATCTGGGGCGTTTGTGAATGTATAGAGATTCCACCGTGTGTTCGCCATTTTTGTGTGGGGAAGTACTTCGGATTGCACGCGCCAAACCAGCTTGTTTTATCGCGTTCGCTCTGGAGGAGTTGGTTCGGCACATATGTATTTGCGCCGTTTTATGTTCTTTCGTGATACGAAGGACCCATTTTTACGAACTGTGTTTCAGGTTAGGTTGAAGAAAGTGCTACCAGATTTAGTTGTAGGTTCGGTGAGCATGCAACGGAGGATTTTCGGAATCCTTAAAGAAGTGTACATGTCATGTCGTGTATTGCAAGCCCGTTTTTTGTATGAATATTTATCAACAGTGACGCGAAAGAAAGTTTACAAGGACTTGTGCGATGTCTTTCTCCTGATCCCATTGTATAGATTGTTGTACTGTGCAGGTCCATGGAAGTCAGTCCTTAAACGAGTAAAAAGTATGGCCGTACCAGGGGGAACAAGAACTTTGTATTTCAAGCTGCATAGCAATACACAAGAAGTTAAGACTTATTTAGAAATGAAGGGGTTTTTTGCACATTAGGAAAATCACTGTTTCATATGCCGCAAACCAAAAACTATCAAGCACGTTGTTTTTAGACTTTTGGGGAGCCGTTTTCTTCTGTGACATTCTACAACAAACAAATAAAAAAGACCTACCCGTGGATGCATTCGAAATCCGATTTTTACCAATTGAAGATGATGATGGCCTACCGCTGGACATGATCATGTTATTGGGCCTGCTCAGTATCTGGCGATTCAGAATGGCTTTCAGGCATGCAGACGTTGATGCGAGGAAAATACTGACATTTTCGTGAAGCCATTGCGAGTTTTATTGAAGTTTTCAAGACGCAAGGCGAAGTGTCTGAGTAGCTTCCGAGAAGTGAAGTGTTGTTGCAAATGCCTGATTTGTAATAAATCACGCAGTCCAAATCACGTGGATTTTAACCCATGTTGTGTGTTTGTGGAGTAATGTTCTTTATGTGTAAAATCTGATAATAAATTTGGCAATAAAGAAAAAAAGAAATCAGGGGCGTGGCGCAGTTGGTAAAGCGCTTGAATGGGGATCCAAGAGATGGAGGTTCGATTCCCGGCGGAGAAAAGGTTTATTTATTTGTATTTAACTATCTGCCTCGAAAGTGTGGCACCCTCTGTCGACAGCCTATGCGGACAGCTCCTGCTGACAACGATCAGGCATTAAAGGCTTTTGCCTTAATGTGGCAGCAGGACTTGCGGGAGCTTGTCATAAATTTTAGCTGTCGTAATGATGATGGGGCCTCAACTTATTGTGATGTTAAGTCCGCTTGTTTACCGTGGTGCTACTGCTTTATAGTTAGGGCACTATGCAAATTTCTGTGGATGTAATCAGGGTTAAAGCTACACTTGTAGACTTGTTAACTTGTTAACAACGCTTGTTAACTTATAGAGGTGAGGGTTCTATATTTTGTTCTTAAGTAAAATGGTGTGTAGATTCCCTTGTCTTTGTACCCTAATTACACTAATACGTTCATTAATAGAGTGGTTTTTTTTTTTTTTTTTTTTTTTTTTTATAGCTGCCATGTCGTCAATGGGTAAGTGAGCCATACTCTGCCCAGATTGGTGGCAATGACTCGTAACTTATTCGCAACTGGCTGTGTATTTCCGAGACCCGTAATTGAAAAGTAGTCTAATCAAACCTACCTGTGCGTAAAGGAAGTACAATAAAAAAAGCGTTTTCTATTTATAAACCGTCCAGTCGATCTTTGCGTTCCTGACATTTGGGAAAGTTCGTGTTTCACCGGGCAAGTGGAAGCAATTAGAAAACATTTTGTTCATATTCGCTCACGAAATTACAGCGAAACGGAGTATCTTCCCCCGCAGGAGTTAAGCAGTTGCTCAAGCCTTGCGTTATTTAGGGCTAAACAGAACATAGATCGAAAATTCCTAGAATTAGGCCCCTCCATATCTTGAGGCACGCACCTACCGCGTGTAGCAGTCATTTTCTTCTTCCCAACAATCGCTTTTGACTAAGAACCATTTGAGTAAAGAGGACTATTTTTTTTTTTCCCACGGAAGTGGCTCTTGATCCCTTAGTAACGTACCCCGCTCGTGTCATTGAAATGAACGTATGAACGTAATTAGTTAATTCCTTTTTTCGAGATGTTTTCGGCACGTGCCACAGGAGGTGGCACAAATCTGCAGACTTTTTTGAAGCTTTGGCTTCGATTCCGCGATGCGACAAAAGGGAACCAATATTGAAATTAGGAGGACAGGCTCCGACAACAGGGAACATACTTAAACATAGAACAGGCTTCTCCTTGATGTTGTGTGCACTTGCGTTCATGTGCGTTTCTTGCCGCGGAGTTGTAATGAATGTGGTCAAAAACCGTTTATAGTTTAAAACCTGGAATATGCAGCTCGAGTTCTTGCGAACACAGCCCTCACCGGAAAGGTTAACTCCTTGATGTCCGTTCTTCCCCAGCATGAAACGCACCCTTGAAACGGATTTGACTTAACTGTGTTCAATGAGAATTGCCGTTCCCATTCTACACTTACGTGAAAATATAAACATGTTCATCGCACAAGTTGCCCCCGCTACCTAGTAAGCTCGCATAAAACGCGTTGTGGAAGCATTCGCAGCTGATAAGTCCATGTGGCATTTTCCGACAGCTTTATACAGGGCTGGCAAACTCAACACTGCGAGGCTGTATTCAACGAGTTCCTAAAACACTTTCTAGCTGGGCTTCATTCCACTGCCGAGAACGAATTCACGCGTTGCCAATTACCTCAACCCAATGAAGCAAATAGTCTTTCCGTCTTGTCGCTGCAGCGCCAGAAGTGCGTGGCACTTGCACAACAATCAATACCACCAGCGCGCGTTCTGCTATGTTGGTGAACAAAGCGTTCTGCTATGTTGGTCGACCAGTCCGCACTAAGCGGACGAAGGACAAATTCATGACCAAATTATTGCGACCATATGTAAGAGAACCTTGCTTGCGCTGCCAACCCGTGCTGAACAATCCAGATTGTAGTCACACGGTGCCCGCTGTGAATTTAGGTATGGTTTCGCGCGCGCAATGGTTGTACCGTCTTGCGTTTGCCGACGATCATGCAATGTCTTGAGAACTTGCGCGCAAGGCGCACTCATGCACACAACAGCCAGTCGTGTACAGAAATGCACCAAAGGAATCGTGCAATCTTCTGTGCTCAAGGATGCAGGATTGGATCCCGGCTTCGGCGGCCTCTTTTCGATGGCGGTGAAAAGCAAGGCGCTCGTTTGCTGTGCGATGTTAGTGCACGTTAAAGAACCCCAGACGGTCGATATCTCCGGAGTCCTTCACTACGGCGTCCTGATAGCCTTAGTCGCTTTGGAACGTTAAAGCCCTCAAACTACACAAGACTGTTCACGCCCTACCCACGCTCTACATAACCAAACTTCTTTTTCAGAGAGCAGCCAGGTGTCCAGTAAGTACCGAGCGTTCACTTGATCCATCTTTTATACTTCTACAGTCTAAGCCAAACTTTTGTCCTACAGGACATAAAATCGCCTATCGTCCAAACCAGTCCCCTATCAAAAATTTACTGATTTCTTGAAATAATTATTGCCGCTCAGTTGCTTGCCATGGGAGTCTATAGACTTCTTTCACGGAAACTGGTAGTCCACAGCAAAGTGTTATAGTTAGTCAGTATAAAATAATGCTACAAACTGCGGCCTGAATGTGAATATTACTTCTCTTTATTTTGTTTACCCAAAAGATTTATTTTTGGGTTCTTTTTGTTTCTGCGAGTTTATTATTCATTGTTTCAACCTAGTGCAGACAGGGACCCTTAGATTATATTCAAGTGGTACAATGCGAAAACCTTTTTTTTTTTTACAGTATATATATAATATGATGCGTTGTAGAGTAACCATCACACATTAATGTAACACATTACCCTGAAAGTCCACTAACGTAATTCTGTGGGTCAGGAGATGGAATTTGTAGTTGCGCCTAAACTGCCGCTTTACTAGCGATAGCAGCCACGTTGCACTGATGAATGGTAGTTAATTGCTACGCGAGACAAGTGAGTTTCGGAAGCTGCCCAAGGAACACAAAGTAAAAGTATTGCGCCGTTGAAGGAAAGAGCGTGGGTTGCTGGCAAGTACTGATGCATGTTTATGCCGGAACAAGCAACGCAGCTTGGTTAGCGAAGGAATGGACACTACATACCACCGCCACGAAAACGTTGCGGCGAGGATCCGTGGCTCAGAGGCCACGGGGATATGTGCTAGCCACAAACATGGAGTATCCGAGGTGCCAGGTTGGTGGACTCGTCTGGACACACTGCCACATCCCTCCCCTCCACCACTATACACTGCCGCCACGTAAAACCCCGCAATATGTACCGTCATTACTGGCTCTCTATGAATGCACCAACCAGCTTAAAGCACACGACGACGCCGCAGCACCGCACTTGTCCCAAGGCATGAATACGCTTTCCCAACGGCCCGAGCAGCTGTTAAGACAATACCGTCAAAGGTCTCCTCCCGAAAGCCCGGCATCAGCGCAATAGGCGTTTTTTTTTTTAGCAATATTCAATATCGTCGCTTTGGCAGGAGGAAGTTGGCGGGTAACATGGCCGGCATTTGATTGGCCTGCAGATGGTTACATCACGAGATCTAGTGACGTGCAATAGTTAGCATAAAGCAGCCAACATAGATAGGTTATTTGTTTTAGATGGAAAGGTGCGATGGAGCCGAAACATCCAATACATTTGGATTTCAATTTAGACAAGCTACTCGTAAGTTACGCAGACACGTTTGGACGGGTAAATAAAGCCTATCCGTATTTTGGCGGCTGGCCTCTCGCGCAACGCGCTGGTCTTCGACTGAGTATGCGTAAGGTAATATATGCACACATTGAAGCATTATCAATTAAGCTTGCGGCAAGCAGCATGTAGTCAAACAAAAATTCATGAGGGCAGCCTCATATGGGATTCATTAACCCGGTCCCACCATACTGCAAAGGAGGGGCTTGTCTCCCCTAAATTTTCGAAATAGCTTCGCAATCAACAGCACTGGTTGTCTGAAACTGCGTGTGAACTGACGGGGGTGCACACACCCCATCGTCTTTTCAGGATTGACCAGTACCAGATGACGTGCGATGCAGGTAGCAGCATAGCGGGCGCACAGACGCATGCACCGGAACTAAGGCAGAAATCCAAGTGGCTCGCGAGTTGTTCGCCGTGGTCGTTGCGGAATTGCGCAGACAAGCGCCTGCACAAGAAGCCGCGTTAACCGCAGGGCTGCTGTGAATGTGTGTACAAAATTAGAAGAAAACAGCTCAGTTGGGCTTACGTTGCGTGATGGGATAGTGGCTGTGTACCACTAGGGACGGCACGTGCTCAGTTCGTCACCGGCAGGATTATGACGGATCCGTTCAGGGAAACGTCTCCGCCATTACAGTCTTTGGACACACAAGACACCGCACTTCATTTCGACTCAGCACGAAACAGTGTACAAAATAGTTAACAAACCACTACGCAAAACACGCGAGCATTCATATTGCCTATTTGAACGGTGTATTCCAAAATCGTGTTAAATCGAACTGAAATATACTTCTAGCGACTGCACGTCAGGGCAAGGTCAAAAGCAAGCCGCGACTAGAGAAAAGTTTCAATGAGACAGGTTTCCCAAACACCGACAACTGCTGCAAAGCAACTCGGGATAGGTGATTCACCTGAAAAAAAGAAAAAAACTAAAATAAAGGGTCTGCTTAGAAAGTGGGACTGGGAGACCATCTTCCAGCCATAGGTTCTCATCAGCTTCAGGCTATACTTGTGCTGGTCTTGATGAGATAGACAACGGCGGAGTGGCTAACAGGTTGGAGCGCTCAAGATTGGAATGCAATCGGGTCATGTTACGCATAATCCACCTCAATAGGTGGATGATTACAACTGTCAACTGATTCCATTAGTCGGTTACTAAATGAATGTCTAGGATGTGGGAATATAAACATTTCTACGTGCCTTTGAAAACACCGTTACTGGAGACCTTTATTTAGTGCTTGAACGGTATTTGGAGCGCAAGGTAAACAGTGTCAACAAGACGTAGCTGAAGGTTGGTTGAGTGGCATTTTGGTTTGACGCTGAGTGCATGCAAGTAAAACTGTGTTTTCGGTGACAAACATTTGGCAACCTCAAAGACCTGGGCATAAAATTTTTTTCAGGACGTTCCAGATTAAAATTAGAGAGAGAAAGAAGGCTACACGGTATGAAACAGGCAATGAACAAGGGTTAAAGAAGGCCTAAGTTTGAACGCCGAGACGTTTCGACTAGTGGATTTGATTTTTCCTGGGCACAGACGAAGACAAGTCCACTACTCAAATTGTCAGCTCGGCTTGCGAAGTGAGGCTGCCCCTATACCCTTGTTCATTGCTCTTTCATACCGTTCAGAGTAGTGGCATCTTGGTGTCATGACAAATTGTATGTTAAAACGGGCTCCATAATAGATGAGAGCTTGTTTTCCTCTATTTCTCTCTGCTAAGTTTTGTCAACATTTGCTTTCTACAGCCGCCGACGCAGGAGGGCAAGTATCGACCCCGATAACTTACAAACTCAGAATCCTTGTGGTCTGCCTACAGTCCTGAGATCACATTGTTATCAATCTCTACCTGCATTTTTTTAGCAGTTGCGCGTGTCAAAAAATAGTTGGTTCACAGGAAGGGAAAGGCGCAGTATCTGCCACACTTGTTCTGTGGACACCTGAACCGCGCCGTAGGGGAAGGGAGGAAGGTGGGAGTGAAAGTGGAAAGAAACAAAGAAAGAGGAGCCGTAGTGGAGGGCTACGGAATTTCGACCACCTGGGGATCTTTAACGTGCGCTGACATCGCACAGCACACGGACGCCTCTTCGTTTCGCCTCCATCGAAACGCAGCCGCCGACGTCGGGTTCGAACCCTGGCACTCCGAGCAGTAGTCAGGCGTCTTACCACTGCACCATCCAGACTGTGCTTGTGCGTGTCACGTTTTCCGAATTTGAAGCTCGTCCTTATGTGGAGTGCATTGCTGCGCTCTAAACAAAAACTTGTTCTTTCATGACATTTCACCACTCATTTACTACTACCAGTGATTTACTACTGATTTCATAGTGCCCACTCTGCTGGCTATTACCATCGGTGTCTCAGTCCGGTTGGCGCGTTCCTTTGTTCTCGTCACACAGCCTAAGATTGTCTACATGATGGGAGGGGATTTACACCTCTTCACTCTGCCAATTGCTAGTCATGGCTGGTTGTCGTTCGGTCACCTACTGTTTGCCAGGCCGACAGGTCGCGTGTTACGAAGAATACGGCGACCACTACGACGTAAAGTCCAGAAACCCATGCCATAAGCACCGCCCTAAAATTTGATTAGTTAAATTTTATAATCATTAAGCCCTGCAACATGCATAATGCCCATCGTAATGTACAATTTACATGCAAACCACAGTAAGGTATTCTTCTATTTTTGCTAACGCTGTATATTTGTACATGAGCATTGAACTGCCCTATTAAACATGACGACCAGATATTCATTGTCTTTTATTCTTACCTAGCGGCATACACTTGCGTCAAGATCGTAACCTAATGACGACAGGCCCGAAGTTCGGTTTAATATAAGAAATAACACCGTCCAGAATCAAGAACTTGCCGTTCTTAGCGTACCCACGAAGTATGTTTTATTTTATTTTTATTTTATTTACACCAGTGCAGCTAGCGTTGCAGTCAGCCGTAAGAAGGACTGGGTCATAAACAAACCTCAGAATTCAGAATATATGGATAAAAAGCCCACTGTACAGTTTTACATAGAGTAGTGGCAAGCGACTCATAAAAGAAAAGAACGATTTTACAAATAAAGACAGGCACGGCTGAAAATTGTTAAAAATAATTAAAAACGTAATATGAGCATTGAAATAAAAAAGCAAGAAAGAAGTACAATGTAAGAACGTTTCTTATGCATGCACAACCAACTGTGCCGATAAAAAAAAAAACGTTGCTGACTTTGGCAGAAGGATATGATTGACTCATCAGATGGATTTATCGGCATAGAAAAACGAAGAAAGAATTTATCGGCATAGAAACGCCGAGATGTGAATGATGACACCTCTAATGATTCAACAGTCCCGGCTGAATGTATCATTCTTTCGGGAGAAGTATGATGACTGCTTGAAAAGTTACGGATGATAGAATGCTTTAGTTTTTTCAGATAAGAACGCGTCAGTTTTCCGAGAAGAGTCTAGATAAGTTTCGAAGTTTCTGTCAAGCTTAGAGCAAATTTTCACGTATATATATATTTTAGTCGGCTACCGTGAGTGCAGCTGTCTTTCTAACCAGGTTATCTGGAAGATGCATTCCAATTGAGAGAAACAATTTTATCGCCCCTCCGTAGTGGATGTGTTTATCTTACTGATCTTTGAATGCAGGGATCCCGTACTATGGAAGAGTATTCATGGACAGGTCGAACGACTGTTTTATGTGACAATAATTTAATACCTGAGGGTGAACGCTGCTGCACAGGTCTTAAGTAACCAGGTTCCCTCATAGCTCTCCATAATTTCGCAGAACTGATGCTGCACGAAA
>JAJIZL010059371.1:0-16831 GCA_023969395.1 Amblyomma maculatum
TTACTTGTTCAATTAATATAAACCAACTAGCCCTTCAGAGTGTATTACTTCAGTAAACAGAGAATATTTCAGTAATCTGCGATTTGCTGACATTGCTTCGGTAAGTAACTCAGCGGATGCATTGCAAAGAATGATTGATGACCTATACAGAAAAAGTATAAAGGTAGGCTTCATAATCAATATGCAGAAGACTAATGTAATGTTCAATAGCCTGGGGTAGGAACAGCAGTTTACGTTAGATACCGAAGCACTGGAGGTAGTATGCGAATATGTCTACTTGGGACAGGTAGTAACCGCAGATCCGGGATATGAAAGGGAAATAACAAGGAGAATAAGATTAGGATGGAGCACATTTGGCAAGCACTCGCAGAGCATGACTAGCAGCTTAGGGGTATCACACAAGAGGGAAGTATACAACAGTTGCATCTTACCTATACTCACCTATGCGGCTGAAACATGAAGGATAACAAAGAGGGTTCTACTTAAGGTGAGGAAAACGCAGATGGCTATGGAACGAAAATTGGTAGGGGTAACATTAAGACATAGGAAGCGTGCAGAGTGGATCACGGAAATAACTCAAGTTACTGACGTTGCAGTAGAAATCAAGAAGAAATGGGCATGGGCAGGACATGTAGCGCGAAGAAAGCATAACCGATGGTCGCTTAGGGTAACAAACTGGATTCCAAGGGAAGGAAAGCGTAGCAGGGCGTGGCAGAAAGTTAGGTGGGCGGATGAGGTTAAGACGTTCGCAGGGGTGAAGTGGATGCAGCTAGCACAGGACCGGGTTAATTGGAGTAATATGGGAGAGGCCTTTGCCCTGCAGTGCATATAGTCAGGGTGATGATAATGACGATGATGATGATAATGATGATGATGATGATGCCCTTTTCAGGAAGTATGTGCGGCTGGGCAGTTTGAATCATTGCTATATCTTGGTGCCGGATTCGCAATGAGAAAAGAAACCAAAATGTGCAGCTGAGCAAAGCGCCCTAGAGTACAAATGAATCGCGGACTGAGTACGTGAGATACTTGTGAGCTGAAATGGTTTTTTTGAAAGATAAATACTTCACTTCGTGAGGCCAGCAAAACATTTCATACGATAAATCGCACTAAATTCCCAATTAATAATATCAGAGGTGAAAGGCACATGTGTTAAATTTCGTTTTGTATACTGCTATCTTCAAGTTCAGTTCCCATGGTAACAGTGCCAGTCAAAAGGATGACCTAAGAGTAATTTTTCATTTTAAGCAATGTTTCCTGGTGTTTATTTGCTCTTACATTAATGAGAGCGGATCTCTCCGCAAGAAGGTTTGTGAGCGGCCAAGTTGAGTTGAGTTAGGTTGTTGTATGCTACTGGTGGGATCAGCCTTGCTTATTCTGCCAGCTATTGCTCCGTCGTAGTGTCACTTATGTGTTAAAGAAACCTAGTATCTGTGAAATCCGCCCCACTATGCGCATAGGCACTTATAACAGTACATAATCCACTCCAGTAGCCGCGATCTATGCACAGATTTGCTGAAAATATAACATAGTTCACCCAAGAAGTAACGATCCATGTACACATTCGCTCACACTAGAACACCATCCTATCCAGCTGCCACCATCTATACACACACATTCACTCATAGTATAAAATTATCTACTCCAGAAGTTACCATCTACAGAAGTTACCATCTATGTTCTCCCAAAGTAGAACATACTCCATTCTATCTACCACCTTCTAGAGTCAGGATCAGTGTCGTGTAGAAATTAAAAAAAAAGACGTGAAGCCTTCCTTCTGCATGTCTGGTTTCCACTTGGGTAGACAATGTTTTGCAGTGCCCCATAAAGGGCTCCTGTCTTCTTGAAGGAAGCGAGCATCACACGCCTTTCCGCGTTGAACTCTGGAGAGCACATAATATAATGTTCTGTATATCCTCAAACACCGCGCATAGAGCATAGCGAAGACGATGCCATGTCCGTCTTATGCATCCAGGCAGGAGTACGAGCAGAGCCCGTGCGAGTTCGATGTAGTAGATTGGCCTGATATCTTCTCAGTCTCTTGGTCACACATGGCTTGTGGGGCTCACTCCAGAGGGTCCTAAAATGGTTGAGTACCGTTTCTTGAAGACTCTTTTTTTATACAGAGGGACTTGTTTGTTTAAGCACCTGACAGTGCTTTATGGGCGAGACTGTCTGTCACCTTGTCGCCTCTGACGCCTATGTGCGAGAGCACCCATTGGTGTAAAGTAAAGCCTCTGCTGAGCAGATTCTATACCAAGCGTAGAGAGTAAGACATTTAGCGGCGCAGGTTGCTGCATAGCTGTGAAAAATGAATGGTGCAGGAATTCTACGAAGTCTCTGGTAAGTGCAGTAGGAGAGAGGTAGAAAGCCACAGTCACTAAGTTGCTGCCCGACTTAGCACCTCACATACCAATTAGTTTGCTCAGTACTGCAGCCAGACCCTTGCGCATATATGGGTCCACTTCCGCCGCTCCTTTGTCTCTGTGAGTGCCCGAGCAGCTTTGTAAGCCAATTATTTCTGTAGTTGTCATTCACAAATTTTTGAGATATCAGTTTTTCACATGACCAAGCATTGTTGCCCAATGGGATTCTCGCTGGCCTTTGTTACCTGGTTTGGTTCATGGGGGTGAACGTCCCGAAGCGGCTCAGGCTATGGGAAACGTCGTTGTGGAGGGCTCCGGAAATGTTGCTCACTTTGTCTTCTTTAACATGCACTGATATCGCACAGCACACGGGCGCCATGCTTTTCGCTTCCATGGAAAAGCAGCCACCACGGCCGAGATTCGATCCCGCATCCTTGCGCTCCGTACCCGAGCGTCCCAACCACTCCGCCATTCCATCAGGACCTTTTCACATTCCTAACAAGGTGGCCACCTACGGCACCTTTCACGTGTACACCGAACAGTGGAACAACGAGGACCACACGAAGACAGAAACCCAACAGCAGCGCACACTACCAACTGATGATGATTATGACCTAAGTCAAAATTGCACACACCTACGGCGGGGTATTGGCCAGGATACATTGTAGATACTAAATACTTCTGATCAAGGACTGGTGCATTTTGATACGCATGGATGTTTAACCAACTGCAATACAAACAACGGAAAGCCGAACTCCCTCTTCACGCCCAAGCACAACTTACTCCTCTACACTGTAGCGATGTGCTTGGGTGTAGAGGAAATAGTTGTGCTTGGGTGTGAAAGAACTAGGAAGTTCGTATTTTCGTTGCTTTCATTACAGTTGGTAGTGTGCGCCGCTGTTGTGTTTCTGGCTTCATGTTGTCCTTGTTGCGCCGCTGTCAAGGTATCATGCGCCACCTCGCCCCACAAGCTCTTAATCGCGCGTACACGTGGGTTTCGCCTTTATGTGTACGACGCAGTAGAGATGAAGGGTCCTTCGGGACTTGAATGCTGTCATTCACCCGACTATACGAAACGTATTTGTTCTGGATGAGGATAGCAGGTGGCGTTGGGCCAAGCAGAAGTTGGCGTCCTAGGTTGGCCCCTGTCAACAGTAGCAGAATGATTCCCTAGGTTACCCGATCACCGGTTACATCAATGGCAGCGATGATGCAACTATGGTAGAAACTTGGGGAAAAAAAAACTTGGTGCCTAATCTGCTATTTGCCTGGTCCGCAAACACGTAAAGCTTTTAGAAAGCTTCAATTGAGACTAACCGCACTGCTGCTACCCCTAATACAGTTGATTAAGCACTCGCGGCGACAGAGCGCCGGAGAAGTCGTAACAAACCGGCGCATGGTGCGGTAAGCTAAACCATTGGAATACAAATCATATCAAGGTTTTGAAGTCATGCAAATGGAAATCGAAATGATGAATGGAAATCTGCTACGAGCACCCTAATCTGCGAACAGGTTGTGCGGTTGACAGCAGCATTCGGTTCCAACGGACTGGCTTTGTAAACCGTTAGCGGGTTATGGTTTTGACAGCTTCTTATTGGAGGCGTTATGTGTGAGTCTGTATGGAAACAATGCCTCCATTGTAGTTAGTTCGTTCGGGCACTTTTCTGGGCGGCAAAATGTTGCATGTAGTTTTGCGCATTCAGCTTGTTCCGCAGGAAGTATATGCAAGCCTACTGAAAAACAGCAGCTGCAAACTTGCAGAGCCGTCGTTTTCTGGACACAATGTCTTTTCGAGAATGTGCTCCCTGCAAAGCTCTCCGAATGCACTCGTGTCCCTGAAAAACACGCCGTTGTCGTGGTTATAAAACGTATGCGGCAAAAGAGGCACATGTGCTATAACAAAGGAAACGTTGTGGACATGTGTCTCCTCGTAATTTATTCGCAGCAGCACGTTGCCGCTTTCCCTTTTCAGTTTTCATAACGCTTTAGGCAGCATCACGCACGCAAGACAATTAATATCTGGTTGGAAGTGGCTACACATACATATCTACATAATGGCGTACTGTTAACGCGCCTATGTACTCTGATATGCCATGAGAAAATTAGTATTGTCTTGACTGCGGTCTTGATTACTATGACACTGCATATGCACAGTGACGCGGTAGGGCATGGAGGAAGGAAAAAACTGAGAAGAGGCCCCATGTATCCCAGATGCATTGCAAAAACGTGCCGGATGTCATGGGAGCTTTTTTAGCCTAGATATGGGGCAAATAGCAACAGCATCAGAGTTGCTATGCGGCAGCATGGCTCGCGGACTCGCGGCGTCGGTGTCGGATGGCGCTGAGGAGCACTCAGACAGCGAAGGGCACAGAGAGGAGTGCGAGGGTAAAAGCTGCCCTATGTGTAGGTGGCGCCACAGCAGTTTACGGTCGCGGGCCGGCGTCGCGAAAAAGACGTCACGGTCTCTCCTCAGTTTTTTCCTTCCTCCATGCGGTAGGGCTTGGAAGTTGCGTTCATTGGAAACGCTAACAGTCGCGTTCCTGTATATAATGTTCTTGGCACGAGAGCCAGCATCACACGTTTTAATGTTGGTTGGTTTACAGGGTTTATACATCCCAAAGCGACTAAGGTATGAGAAACACCGCAGTGGAGGGCTCCGCAAATTTCGACCTCCTAGAGTTCTTTAACGTGCACTGACATCAGAAAACACAAAGGCGCCTTGGTTTTCTCATCTATAAAAAAGCGGCCTCCGTGGCCGCGGGATTCGATTCCGCATCCTTGGGCACAGTAGTCAAGCGCTCTAACCACTGCGCTACTCAGGTGGGGTCACACGTTTTTATCTCGTACCATTGATGTTGTTTCTGCAGTTTACTTAACATGTAAGCGATGGTCCGTTAGTTCTATGCACCACAAGCCAAATCAACACGATTGAAGCCGGCGTCAGTTTCAATTCCTGCGTTAATTAGAAGCTTAGAGGTGCCGGGTAAGTGAAACTCGGAGCGGGCAAGGAAGCTATAGTGGCCCTTCTCATCCGTACGATGAGGATTTTATCGAACACGCTTATGTCTATTGTGGACAATTCACTGAGCAGACCGCTGCGAGCGTTTAAATACTTGTATTTATTAGTGGTGAACGTAACGAAAACTAATCGCTCAAACAATAGAAAAGGTATCGACTCCTTCACGGAGCAATATCTTTTCAGAGTAAGGAAGGTTTGATCGAAAGTCGAGAAGTCCCACATTTCTTATGAATGAAGACTTTGATGCTCGAAATCGGAAGTTTCACTGAGAGGAGGTTCACAGATTCTGACGCCAGGCGCTGCGGTGTGCATCCATGATGTGTCGAATTAGGTAGTTCAGAAGTAGCGAAATAATTAAAATTACCGAGAAAGAAAATTACCGGGAGCCAGGACAATAGAATAAGCGATAATCGCATGAGGCTACAATTCGCGATTAGGCTTCGCGCGATAAGCTGAGGGCCGCCAAAGCACTGTGCTCGTGCACATCACGCCGCTCAGGTCCTGCAGGTTTGTTGAAAATTTCGCCCGTCTTCAGGAAGCAGCTTGGGTGACAGCCAACCGCACAATGCTTAGGGGGACTTTTGCGATGAGGGGCTAGTTGAATATTCATGAAAATAAAACAGAAACCTTGTAAAGGACGAAACATAGAACCACGCCAATCCTGTACTGATTTCCTATGTTTCGTGCTTTGCGCAATTTTCGTTTTAAGTTTAAGGGGACGTAACCTGCCTTCTCACTTTTTTTGCGAATGAAGTTTATTTTCCTTGAGTGGTTTATGCGAAAACCCTCTAAACGATCCCTTCGTCTGAGACGTACATGTACGAGCACATTGAGGCAGTTCAATAAAACATTAAGCGTAGGATATAACAGAAAATAATTAGCACAAGAAATGCTCTTGTGGCTAAGTATATTCATTAACAAAAAAAAAGAGGGAGAATGTAACTGCTTGCAAATCTCTGCATCGCACTGTAGTTTGGCACCATTGTGCTGTATTTTTTGAAATGAGATATTTTTTACCTCATCATTACTTCTTTTCAAGAAATCTTCATTTACGGTGGCATGCACTGTACAGCTTTTTGCTCTTGTATGTCCATCGTAGGTTGCTGTACCAGCAGTCGTGGAGTGGGATGGTTTCATGTTGTTGTTTTTTTTCTTATTTATTCAGAACACCTTAGGTTCAGGTATTGTTATCTTTTAAAATGAATTCTGTTTCATGTGCTTGTGGGAACTGATGTCATGATGACCGCTACACACATTGTATTTGCTTGGTTTGTATACATGTGCCAAATGCAATTTGCTTCCCCCAGGGAGGAAGGCCCACGTCAGGCGTCGTGATTTTTGGCCTCCTTTCTGAAGTGTAAATAGAAATGCACCTCAAAGAAGAAAATGAATAAATATCAATAGCAAAATTTAAATTAATTTCTTCTCCATACTTCATCCTGTGAAGTCTTGAAAACGGGTACTATCATAATTACCTAAACTCCCCTTGACCGAACAAGGTGGCCGTGATACAGTGGCACATAAAAGGCGCCGCTCTGTTTCCGAAGCTCGTCGCTTCGTGCGGGTGCACCAGCGGGAATGACAGATGGTGGCGCTGTCGCGCGGCCCATCAACAAAAAACGACTGATGCCGATACCGCTTTATAGCTCCTAATATGCTGAGTTAAGGGTAGAGAAAACTATTCTGAGCAGAAATAACCAACAATTGATTGAAAGCCGAGTGGTAATACCCGTAGTCGGCCAGAAAGAATTTGCAACGTGGAACAGACCTCTGCGCATTTGTGCGGCAGGATTTCTTTGCCTCATCCCCACTGCCCCACTTCGCCATTAAACTAAGTTCAAGATAGGGCGTCCCTTCAGCTGACAACGTCGGCAGGCATTGAATCTTGTGTCAGATCAACTTCTCCCACAAATAAATATAATTACAGAGCTTCGATGAATGCTCGCCTTTGATAAGTTGAGCAGTAGCTTCAGGTATTGCCATAACAGTAACAACGCATTCCTGTGCACGTGGTCATCATAGTAGTTGTAATACAAAGGCTACACATTTTAACAGCCCGCCGACAAGGTGAAGTGCTTTTTGCTGAAAGAGTGGCTTCAATGCATCCATTATGCCTCAACATGTCCAAACCAAAGTTTGT
Organism: Amblyomma maculatum; assembly: GCA_023969395.1. Taxonomy (NCBI): domain Eukaryota; kingdom Metazoa; phylum Arthropoda; class Arachnida; order Ixodida; family Ixodidae; genus Amblyomma; species Amblyomma maculatum. The sequence continues at coordinate 7,526 of JAJIZL010059371.1, forward strand.
AATAAATGGATAAAAGTAATATCAACGCGCAACTAAACTGGCTAGGAAAGCAAGATAAAGGAGAAAATAAAAGCATGTTATTCCACTTAATGACTAACGCGGGCGCTACAGGAGACGTCACAGTATGACCGTGAATAGAGTAGAGACGATTAAAAGCAAAGAACGCAAAAAGCCGCTGAAATTGGAAGACAGATTGCCCCACGAATCTTCCGCAATATGAATGTAAAGTACTTTGGAGAAATGCTTAGGGATTGCAACCGTATGCGTAAGCATTCTTGCTAAGAGCTGGGTAATTAACTAACAATTACAGATTTCAATCTTAGCCATTCAGGTCTACCCTAACTAAATGCTAACAAACTAAGCGTCATCGAAACAAAATTCAACAAACTATCTGTTATCGAATTGGAATTAAGTAATAACTGTTCACTCCAAATGTACGTATTAAATACTAATGACTCGTGTTTCATATAATAATGGCCATAACTTGTACCCAGTGATGGCGTGGTGTGAAGAAGGAGTAAAGAGCTGTTAAAACAATCAATTACAACTACTTAAGTACTAAATAAATAATTCTTAGTAAAATAGGCTGGAATAACGAAAATAGATAAATAAACTGAACAAAAAGTCTAAAGAGGCTGGACTTGAAACTTAATAAATATTGAGTCATACTATGAGTAACTATAAAATTAAGAAATTATCTTGCAAAAATGTTACTATTAGGTGCTCATTACTTTTAACTGCAATATTATTTTATCCCCTATCTTCTAACGATCGTGTTATACGCTGCTTCACATTCCCTGCTGGAGTCGCATGGGAATGCTTACGCAATAAGGGTGCTAAACAACCAGCAAAGATGAAAAGCCAACGGCAAATCGAAAACTCGCTCCGGCGGAGAACATCGCCAAAATAACCAAAGACCAGAGATGGATCGATTGCGCACCCTTTGGTGATAAAAAAGAACGAATGAAATCAGTGATCAAGCAAAGATGACGGAGGGAAGAGTTGGCCGTACGACGAACGCTAAAACCTCTGCCACCGAAGAAAAGTAGAATCTTTGAAGGAGGGCCACTACGACGCAGTTTGCTTTGTCAGCGAATAGGTCCAGTCTCCGAGAAAGCCTTTCAATCACGGCAGCTGCAGCCATTTGTATTATGTCGGAGAGTGATCAGTCAACGAATTATGCGCGTAAAAGAGGCAAACAAATGCGTAACCTTGGACGTCAGAGAAAAGCGAGATAACAGGGTGGCTCTGTGGGCTCTAGCGCCATTGGCCTAGCTCAGGAACACCTTTTGCGCCATAATGCACAACCACAGCTTATAAAATGGCAGTGTCATATACACGGGCAGGCAGTAGAATACTTTGTTATCTCTTCAGTCTCTAAGAATTATGTTCACTGAGTGGAAATACCTTTCTTCTAGCCCGAATAATAGAAAACAGTGCTGCTTTGCGGGCTCTTCACAAGTCCGAAGACACCTGCAAAATTAATAAAGTAAACCAGATGAAAAGGGACATTATTTGTTTACTGATGTGTTCGAGGCTTGAATCCTAGGAAGTGTTTCTAAAGAGCCGAAGAGGCTGAACGTATAGAATGTTAAAATAAATTTTATTTGCAAATTTTAAATTCTGTAATCCTTGTGTGATGTTTGCTTCTATCCGCCGTGCAAAACTTTATTGCTGAAAAAAATGTAGTAAATATTTCCTGCTAGTTTCTTCTAGCTTTCTGGGTATACGCCTAAAAAAAATGCGTAATAAAAGCTTCTAAGGTGTGATGTAGCCTAACTATTGGAATCGGCGTGGAGAAAAACGGCAAAGCAATTTGCAGCTGACCGCTGCACTTCGCGCGGGGTGAAAACGAGTTCAAGAGTAGCCTTCTAGGAGACTAATTTACGTCTTTTAATAACTAATCGCCATAGGTTTGTGGCGCTAATATCCTTCTGGAGGTGGCTGGCTGTGCGTATCCTACTGGAAGCTGTATGGAGGCCTTTGAAAAGTGGACGTTAATGCGTGGGTAATAGCGGACACATTTAGTTGGGAGTTGCATTGCGACCCTTGAGTTTTCAGGATGTGCGTAGCCCAGATGGCAGTGGCTTATCACAGGTGCATACAGATATAGAGAAATCTCGGGCTTTCTGCCCGGCATTTCATATAGCGAACCGACTGGGGTCTTGTCCGCATCTTCTTTATTTTCTCCTCTACACCTTGTTGATTGCGCGTCGTCTCCTTTTTTTCAAAATTCCACCTCTCTTCGCTTTGAGGACAAGACGCCACGTGTCCTCGACTCTAGCATTTCAATCTCCTCTACCTAAAATCACACGGCACCCGGCAGTCCCCCAAGGCACATCACAGTGCATCCGACGGAGTGAACGTCGGAAGTCAGTGTATATATAGCAATGCATGTGCCTTTAGGCTGCGCCGATGTAGAACATTTGTTTGCGAAATCGGCCAGTGATAACGGCCTTAAATCCTAGTTGATTGCTTTTTGTACTTCAAAGAAGTTTGCTGCCACTGAAAGTTCATCAGTGTATATATATTGCGCTAATTAAAGGTCAGCATAAATTTTTGTAGCCCCGTTAAAGGACCCTAACTCGCGCCTTTAGAACGACTGCATGAACTAGTTAATATCAGCTGTGTAAAAAGTAAACGTGGTTATTCTTAAAATAGGGTTTAACGTATCAAAGGTACTCAGGCTATCAGATACGCTGTAGTGGATTGCTCCGGTAATTCGGACCAATTTTTTTTTAAGTGCTCTCACATCGCACATCACACGGGCGCCTTGCTTTCCACTGCTAAAGAAAAACAGCCACTGAGGCCGGGAATTGATCTCGCATCCTTCGGCACTGCAGTCGAGCGCCCTAACCATTGCGCCACTTCGGCGGTGCAGTGATTGTTTATAAGGCCCATTATGGCAGATAATTCCAATTCTGGGACTCTGTATGATCCCTCGATGAACTAAAAAGTATTTAATGGGGATCCAAGAACTACTGAAATTCGGATTGCAGATGCCGTTATCAAAGTTAGAAATTCTGTCCAGCAGCAGCATAGTGTATCATCATCACCATCATCATCATCATCACCACCATCATCATCACCACCATCATCATCACCATCATCATCCAGATTATACCCACTTCAGGGTGAAGACCTCTCCATTTTTCCTCCTATTAACAGGGTTCTGTGGTAGCTGCATCCACTTGACTCCTGTGAACTTCTTAAGCTCACCCGCCAACCTAACGTTCTGCCTTCCCCTGCTACGTGTTCTCTTAGAATCCAATTTGTTACCCTTCATGAGCACCGGTTATCCCTTCGTCGCACTACATGTCATACGTGCACTACATAATACATAAAAATTAACAAAGAAGCTCCAATTGCGAAGTCAATAAGCATCAGCAGCAAAAGTAGAGCAAAACATCAATGCACCCACCGGTCTTGCAATACCAGGGTGATTTTTGTTTTCTTGTTTCGAAGGAGCAACGCCTGCTTATGACTCAATCGCGAAAGCTCCAGTCGCATGACGTTGGAAAAAAATAATCTTTCGACAGCCCTGTTCCACTACTCAATCATTTTCTAATTAATTGACTTTCCTATGTCCCATGTAAGGGCATTGAGGGGTACCTCTGCAACATATGCCAGCGACACTACTGCCGTTCCGGACATTTATCTTCGTCCAAAAGCCGTTTCGAAAGTCGTTTCCCCTCTGCCTCGTAGGCTAGGCGCTTTGATTAATTTCCACAATTGCGTCTGAACCTGAAGGACGGTGGAAAAGCAGAAAAATGAATATATACGGCAACGTGATTTTCTTATTAGAATACCAACTAAATAAAGCTACGAGCAATAACAGCGTCAAGTCACTGCGCCAACTCCCCTGCCTCAATGAAGAGTTTATAAAAAAGATACCAGAAATCGTTAATTTTCGGAATATGTATTCTAGTTATTTCGTTATTATTGGGAATCGAGCGAAAGATTTTTGAATAAGAAAAATATACGCTCGCGGAATTAAGCCACTGTAAACGCCATCTGTCTCCTTACGAATAACGTCGTAGTTTTGTAGTCTACATAGCATTTGCCAAAATTACAGTGCATTGGAGTTTGCTTCTGAGTCGTGTGACAGGGTTCTTTCATCATACACGCACGCTAGTCTTAACCTCGAACGAAAGTGAGAGGGATAGCTTCCCTCATTCTCGTAGATATTTTGAACGCTAGAAATGGAGAGTGAGTCCCACCGTAAGCGCCAGAGGCAAGCACCACTGTACTTCCAGCTTTTAACAAATGCTTACATCCGTATGCCATAGCACAGTTAGCAAGAATTTTGGCTCGCAAGCTTATTGAAGCTCAATAAAAGTAACGATATTGATTACCTAAATTCGGCGTACAGAATATTGTTCCTTTGAACCTGAACAATGCATAGATGGGTTCATTCCTGAAGGTAGACAATATGATGTTCCATCTAGTGCAAATTTTGTTAGCACAAGTACTACGTACGAGCTGTCGTGGCACAACATTGTGTACTCATAAAAGCAATGTTGACTAGCGCGATGGATGATTCAGTTTAATCCTTCTTGCGAGTCATTCTATTATTACTTGAGCTGGCACCGTAGTTGACGAAGAAGACGCTAAGGACATCCGGGGCTATTTGGAGACACGCAGCATTTTCAATATATCACTAAGTTATTTCTGGAGGCTTCCGAACACTCGAGAGTAATTCGGATTTAGACCGCATAACCAGGGGGCATCAATGTACTGATGGGATTAGAAACATTTAGTCATTTTAGGGAGCGAAAAAAAGACACTTCTCACGATCACATGCAATAACGTACATAATAGTCTGCACAAAATAGCCAAGGTAATCTGAAGTATCATCGTCGCTACAACGTTTCGCACTGACAGTGGCAGAGCAAGACTGGACATAAAATGAAAAGCTCAAGTCTTAATTAGTCCACAAAAATGTAGAAAGTCAAATAGCCGCAAACCGCATTCATAGGATCAGCACTGGCACTATATAGTCAAAGTACTGGTTAAAGGCAAAGCCTAGTACTGTTGCATTGCGAAGCAGCTGCATGAGCCGGTACTGTTCTAAAAATACTTTGCATTGTGACTGAGGACGAGCATTACCAAAAGGATGTAAGCTTTAAAACTAACTTTTACGCCTCAAGCAGATGTCCAGTCAGGTGATATGAATTGTCATTTGCCGCTAATGTTCGACCACATAGAATTTATTCTGCCCAATGAGATTTGCGTAATTATAAGCGTCAGTGTACACGTTTTGCTATTTAATGTTCCTGGTAACATTTTTTGGGATTCTAAAGTACTCGATTGGTCGTACTGCGCATCAGTTGGTCAGATCATCATTTAAGCACCAGCATTTCGAGACTTCCATTTCATCAATAGTTAGACGTATAGATGGATATATCACTCACTCACTCACTTACTTACTCACTAGCTCGCTCGCTCGCTCGCTCACTCACTCACTCACTCACTCACTCACTCACTCACTCAATCACTCACTCACTCAATCAATCAATCAATCAATCAATCAATCAATCAATCAATCAATCAATCAATCAATCAATCAATCAATCAATCAATCAATCAATCAATCAATCAATCAATCAATCAATCAATCAACGTAATTTTAGACCTCCCAGAATAGGAGCGAACTACCAGTTCACATCAGCTGAGCTCGTTTTTGGCCTTGTAATGAAGACGGGTAAGTGGATCAAAGGGCGGTCCGCACATAGCACTGCAATCTGGTCCGTATTGCGCGGCGTCCTGTCAAGCGTTATTGATTCAGGCCCAGCGGAGCTCCCCGTCGAGCATTCCTCATCTCCGCCAGGTTGCCCACTTCTCTCCGCTGTGCCATATAGATCGACTAGCCCTCCAGGGAGATAGTGCAGCTGCTACCATGACATTCAGAAGCCTTTCCTTCTGTCTTGCTTGTGTCCTGTGACATTTCCTCGCCAGCGGCAAACCTAGCCTGCCCTCGACGACCGGCACGCTTGTACTGCAAAGTATGCTTACATCTGTAGCTAACCGTGTAGGGCGTGCTCGGATCAGAAAATGTGTTTTTCTCGGTGGGAAACAGCAAGAACTGCACTGAAGTGGCCCAGTGACGGCAGTGTCGCAATTCTGGCAATGGTTCGAAGAAATAGTTGTGGCTATTCCCAACTCAAGTAATAACCTGGCAGGCATCCCTGAGGATCTAATAAAGCCTGGCTCTGCATCCTTTTGATGTATGCCATTTGTGCTTTCTGCTTTCCTCTTTCATCGGGACTTTCAAATCAACGTGAGCATGCTTTCACAATATGTCCGCAGTGATTTCGGCCCCTGAGTTCGAATGCTGCGTGTCTACGTTTCAGTCTACGTAGACGCCAAGGTTTTCTTGCACAAGAAAATCAAGCAGTTTGCGGTTTGTATCATCAATGAAGGGTAAATAAGCCGGATTCTGATTTTACGACAGACTGAAGTGCTCTTCTAGGAATGAATAGGAATAAATAAATCGAACAAAAGCGGCTTGTCGCTCACTTAAAGCGCTAGTATGTGCTAAATTCTACGTATTGTTGGCATGGCTCCTTGGTCGGCAGCCTGTGGTTGTTGATCTGGAAACAACCAGGGGAGACTAGTAAATATTTCATCTTAACATCGTAATAAATAAAACTATACCAGATAAGTCGTCTGTGCTTTGCCTGTGAAATAAAACTACGCCTTTACCCACGGAGCACACTATAGTTTTAGATCCCCAGTGCACTTCTCCTGCTTGAGCAAATTCGATTTCAGAACATAGCAAGAATATATCCATTAAGTACGACGCACATACGCCACGGTAAAATAATGTTAACTTCATCGGCTTGCAAAAGAAGACCGTGCTTTGTTGAACGTTTTGGACTCACATTCAAAAAGAGGTAATTATGTGTTCAGACCATTAAATTCTGTGCAATTCCAAATAATGAAGAAGACTCAGCAGCGCGAAAAAGGTACACGGACATAGAAAAGAAAGAAAGAGGACAAGCGATCGTCCCGTTTCCTTTTTTCTTCCATGTGCCTTTTTTTTTTTTGCGCTCCTGTAACTATCTGAACAGGCATCAACACTCCGAGCTACAAACACAGCTTCAAAGGAAAACGACTGGTATAAGGGACTTAAGAGAAAAGCAGAAAGTTTCTATACTCAGCGGTATTGTTGCCGTACGGGCTGATAACGAGTGCCAAGCATGTTCGATTTCTTAAAACAGTGGTGGCCGGCCGAAAGCAGTGCATTTCGAGGATGGTCCATCCGACAGGCTGCATCTTAAACCTTCATTTCTTATTGCCAGAACCAGGCGCTGACATGGCTGCGCACATAACTGACATTTGTTTTAGTACTGGGGTTGAGAAAAGCGCTATCTTTATCCCATTTTGTGCTTTTAAAAATCCCCCGGGCTTCAGAAATATTGTGCGGCAGTGCTTAGGTAACAGGACAGGAAAAATGTAATACCAGTAAACTATGGGCTTTGGGGGAAAGTCTGCGGTAAAGAAAGTACTGCTGCTCGAAACATCATACTAAAAAAAAGAACTTGAGCTGTCTAGCAACACTGACGCGTGATTCTACCGATAAGCAACGAACCAGCTACCATTTAAAATGCGAGCTTTCAGTCGCGCTGCTTTCTGCCGGCCATCCCAACTTTGGAATATGGAATGTTCATGGCACTATGGCTACCGGTTAGCACGGCAGCAATAGCGTCGCGAATTGCAAACTTTAACGGCTGATACTGTCGGCGTTCGTTCGTTCGTTCGTTAGGTCACACCACAGCTGTCATTCAAATGACGTCATCAGAAAAATAAAAATTCGGTCTCCACTGGGAATAAAATCTCCTTTTCTCGGATCCGAAACTGAGCCTTTTAACCAAATACGGCACTTTTTTTCTTTATTGCACGAGAAACCTTCCACAAAAAAAAGAGAAAAACTTAATCTACTGAAACTTGTTCATGTCTCAAGCTATCGGGCTGCTTATTACGAGCCCACCATATTCCTAACTATCCAAACATCCAAATTCAGAGAGGCGTGCACATGCAGCTAGGTACGGCAGCCAGTTTGGATGTTCTTCGCGTCCAGCATATGCACTCCTCACCGAAGCACACTTCTCAGGAAACTTGGATTTGGACAATCTTGGTGGCTCGGCATGTCTGTCCATCATACTGGTTTTCCAAAGACTGAATAGTTCCACCAACACAAATGGGTCATAGAGCACAACAGTTATTGTCAACAGGCAAACTTTTTTAGTATATGGTGTGACTTCATTCTCCTTTTTAAGAGTTTGTTGTATGCACCAAAAAACATAGCATCACGGTACAGAACAAAGCCATATTCAATTGTCCAGGCACGTTAAACAGACGGCAAGTAACAATTCAAGGCACAAACATCCTATCATGAAGAAATGTCTTGACAGGCAGCGTAGCTGTGTGTACTTTGAAAATAAACGTTTTTGCGGCTGCCGAATGCGCTTTAGAAGACTGGTGTTCAAAAACTCCAGATAAGGCTGCCGATGAAACGGTGTTGGGATAAAAGACTCAGTGAGAACCTGAGTCATCTGCTTTCTCGAGAGGCTATACAGGTAATCTAAAGAGAAGCGCACACTGAGGAAATTGAAAGTGTCAGACCTCCTTAAAGGATCCCCTTGAAGCCCCCTCTCGAGCCTGCCCAGTCGATGTGAATAAGTAAGGCAATTAGGACTAAGACGCCTAATGAGCACTGCTACAAGAAACAGGTGGTTTGCCAATTCGAAAACGAAAACCATGAGAAGGGTTCAACGCTGCTGAACCGAATGTGGAGTGAAAGCATTAGCTGCGGGTGACTGAGCTTTCTTCTTCCTCTTCGCGTTCTTTTTTCTTCTTCGTCTCCTTGTTCTTCTTCGCCTTCTTGTCCTTTTTACCTTCTTCTTAATCATCATCTTCTTCTCGTAGCTACGCCTTTTCACCACATAGCTGCAGCCACCGGACGTCTTCCTTTGGCTGTCATAGTGTTGCTGTCGCAATAAAAACAGGAAACAATTGATGCATGAATTGATCCACCAGACTCGAAAAAGGATTAAGTTGTCACGACGCATAGGCTCCCATTCAGAGCGCCACACGTATGTTGCAAATATTCTGTCTATTATTGCACCTTCCTCCTCGCACAATGCAGGACTTAACGACATATACAAGCTTTACAAATAAAATTATGCTACAGAGCTGTGCGATAGCAAACACTATTTATTTATAAATAAATAAATAAATAAATAAATAAATAAATAAATAAATAAATAAATAAATAAATAAATAAATAAATAAATAAATAAA
>JAJIZL010059377.1:1956-14764 GCA_023969395.1 Amblyomma maculatum
TGCCTACAATTAGCCGCGAAGACAAGCGCCCACTGGGATTTGCAGCCGTGTTTTTGTTGCTAACGGGATTGTAGGTGTATGTCATGCGTACTGTTTTTTTGCGGGCATTACTGTTTCCGTTATCGGCTTCGAATCCCACTTCTGTATTGGTATCGACGTGTGTGAGTATCCTGCCTGTGTATAGGCTGTTTTGCTGCGCACAATAGGCGGTGACGCTCGCAGCGAACTGTTTGGCTGCGATCACCAGGCCTGTCTCACCTGTGGAAGCCAGGAGGACGTTAGCTTGTAGCTTTGTTTTGTGTCACGCTAGTTTGCGCTGGCGATGTGAAAACAAACCCAGGCCCGGAAAAATTGGATAAAGTCTTATCGCTTGTGTAAAAACTAGCTGTGTCAACTGAAAAATTCCAAAAAGAAACATCTAACAAACTGGAAGAAATTCACTCAAATGTTGCAGTAAAAAGGCGGCTCTCCAAGCTCTCCACGCTTTGATGTAGTCGACAACCTGCGTGAGGACGTTAACAGTGTGAACACAACACTCAGTGAATCTCGCGCTCAGCTAAAATCCCTGGAGTCAAAGCAAACACAACAAGCAAACCTGGTCCTTGACGACCTGAATAACAGAATGCGCAGGAACAACCGCGTTTTTAAGATTACTGAAGAAGAGTCTGCAGAGAAATGGAAAGATGCAGAAAAGGTGATCATATCAGAAAACCTTGGCATCCAGCCAGAGGAAATCGAACGAGCCCACAGGGTATGACAACACAAAAAGAACCACATCCTTCTAATAGTTGTAAAGTTCTTGAGCTTCAAAGACAAGTGCAATATCCTGAGTAACGCTGGCAGACTTGGACATAGAGACGCCCCGGGTATGGATGGAAGATTGTTCACAGAAAATTCAGTTCGAAAGAAAGAAGCTCCGGGATTTTGTACGTGTCGAACGCGAACCTGATGAATAACATTGTTACGGACTTGGTCTCAAGCAGAGCACGGAGGAGGGATGAAGGAGACCAGGAAGAGTGCTGGTGGGGCGTTTGCGGCTCGCAAATTGAACACAACTAGCCACATACTTCTCAGTGGTTTCACGCGTCCGCGGCCAGTATAAACGTTCTTGGATGCGATAGAGCGTCCGTGCAGATCCAAGGTGTCCCGAAGTGGGGTCGTTGTGCATAACGCGCAAAACAGAGGAGCGTAGGCTGACGGTCACCAGCAGAAGGTAGCGGAGACCAGTGGCAGAATAGTCCTTTTTGTACAAAAAACCACCCCGTATACAATAGGGACTGGAAGCTGTAGGGTCCCTTGCAGCGGTAAAGAATGGTTGGAGATTCTCGTCCTTCCTCTGCTCAGTGCGGAACGTACGGCACGCGAGCGAGGCGTTCATTGTGCTCATTGAATGTCCGGCCGAAAATCACATACATATGTGACATTTTAGCCAACGTAGGAGCGCGTCCATAAATCTCTCGAAAATTGCAAGAGCATTGCAGAGCCCGAAAGGCATTACATTAAATTCAAACAGGCCATTGGGTGTGATAAAAGCCGTTTTCTCCTTGTCGTCAGGGTGCATAAGGATCTCCCAATATCCTGATCGCAGATCGACGGATGAAAAGTATGACGCGGAGAACAGACAATCTATGACGTCATCGAGCCCGGGAAGGCGATACACGTCTTTCTTTGTTACAGCATTCAGGCGGCGATAGTCGACGCAAAAGTGCCATGTACCATATTTCTTCTTGACCATATTTACAGGGGCGGCCCAGGGACTGCATGACTCTTGAATAACACCCTTTTCGAGCATATCCCGAACCTGTTCACTGATGACCTGGCGTTATGTTGGCGACACTCTGTATAGCTTCTGTCGAATTGGATGTGAGTAGCATGTGTCACTGCGATGCCGGGTACGTGTCACGGGAATGCACAGTGAACCGCTGGGCTCCGAAAAATCAAAGATGGAAGAATACTTGACCAGTAAGGCCTCCAAAGCGTCACGCTGTTCACTGGTTAGAGAGCGGCTGATCATCCGATGCAGTTGCGAGTCAGGGAGTGGAGCGGCAGCAACTTCGCCAGGTGCACCAGTAACCAAAGCCACCGGCGGAGCGTTGTCTTGGCTGCACGTCGCAATCTTCATATTCCCAGGCAAAACTACAGCTTGCGAAGAACAATTGATAGCCCAGAGCCATGAGCAGCCTTTGACCACCGACAGTAGGCAATGAGGAACCAGAATGTATTTCTTTGCATGGTTAGAATGAAGTAGTGCCACCGTAGCGTCGAAGGTGTCGGAGGCATGGCTGGCGCACAAAACTGGGACGCACATCATAGACAGGGCTGGCATATTGGTATCCTCTGTTATGCAGAACACATCCTCACGCTAGTGTGGCTGCTCTAAAAGTCCAGAAAGAAGGAAACCATCAACGCAGAGTTCAACAGAGCGACAGTCGACCGCAGCGCTACACATTTTCAAAACGTCAATACCTAGAATTATGTCATGCGTGCATCGCGGAAGCACTGCAAACTCCGCTGCGAATATCGTTACACCCAGGGACACCGAAGCACTACACATTCCCAGTGGATACAACACCTCACCACCCGCGCCATGAAAATTCACATTTCTGTCCCAAACAAACATAACTTTGCGTCCTAATCGTTTCTTAAACGATAAACTCATTATTGAAATGGTTGCCCCAGTATCCACTAAAGCCATTGTCGCCACACCATCCACAAGCATATATACTGTGTTCTTTAACATAACAACTAATGGAGGAATTTCTACAGGCAGCGCACAGTCTCCAGCAGCCGTACCTCCAGCTGCCGTGCTGACTAGTTTTCCGGGAAAGGTGATGGAGAACGCCGCCGTGGCCGTGGTGACGGAGAGCGGCGCGCAGAGGAGGCAGGTGGTGGTGAGAAACTTCGGTCGGAAACAAGAGAGCGGCTGCGCGGTCTATCGGTCTGGGGATATTCATACGAAGATGGGGGCCTTTGCCAAGGAGAGTCGTAGAGACGGTTACGTGGCGGAGCATGCTGGACGGGCCGATCGTAACGAGTGAGTGGGCGGCTGCGGCAGTATCAAGCTATGTGCCCCTCAATGCCGCAGCGGTGGCACACGGGGGTTGTTCGACTAAAATCTTGTTCCCTGGAGGGTTCCGATGAGGAAGGGCGCAATGGGTAGCGAAACTCATCTAAAGACCTTCGGGCTGGAAGCTGGAAATAGCGAGCAGGTGGTGGCTGAGGACGGTACTCATAGTGCGGATCGTAGTGCGACGAGAAGTTAGCCGAGCGTGAGTCGTAGCGAGGCGGATGACCAGAGCTATCGAACCTTGGCGTCGGGGTGTTGGAGCAAGCTTCGGCGTGTGCCGTATTGATAGAATTCAGAATGGGCATTGAGGGGAGCAAGGAGGGAGCCCCTCGAGAGCCGACAATGTCAAAGGGTAAGGATGGTGGACACCGTGCAGGGGGCTCGAGCCGCTGCAGTTCCTCGCGAACGATTTGCCGCATCGTCGATGACAAGTCCATGAAGCTGTCTTAAATGCTCGCCACAGATGGAACGTTGGCGAGCCGCCCAAATTTTGGCATTATTCGACGAGTCTTCAATGTCTCGAATGTGCGAAAGTGCCGAATTACATCACAGGCGGCTTTCGGGTCATCTTTCGCAATTGGAAAATTATAAACATCATCTGCGATGCCCTACAGAAGATGTTCTGCTTTATCTTCCTCGGTCATAATAGCGCTTGCTGTTTTGCATAGCTTCAGGACCTCCTCTATGTAAGCTGTGCATGTTTCCGCCGGTAGCTGAGCTCTGTGCGCGAGCACGTGTTCAGCCCGCTTCCTTCGTGCAAGACAGTCGCCAAAGCACTGGCGCAACTCGGTAACGAAACGGTCCCAGGTGATAAGAGAGTCCTCATGGTTTTCGAACCAAACAAGAGCGTATGTATGTCTTAGGAAAAAAACACAATTGTAAGCTGAGCGGCAGCGTCTCATCGGTTGTAGCGGCTCACCCATTGCTAGTGGGTCAACCACTCGTCGACGTCCTCGCCTGCTGCTCCCGCGAAAGTCCAAGGCTCCCGATAGTGATGCGAGGAACCGTTCGCTGCGCCTGCAGGCCGGTCTTCAGCCTGGATCACCGCGTCACCACGGGCTGCTTGCGGGTCGATGGCCGATTGCATGGCGCTGGTTTGCGGTGCGAGGCCCACAAGGCGACGACTCCGGCGGGGCTCCAGTTGTATCTGTGCTGAGTGTAGCGCCAGGGATCGTTACTCGGCTCCTCCGCCACAATGTTACGCCCTTAGCGTCGCGACCGAGACGTTTTAGCCGGTTCAGTACGTCAGGTACACGCGGCCAGCGGGAAGCAACACAGGTGCCACAAGACAAAGGTTGAACGGGCGCGCACACTTCTTTCTTCCCTCCTCCGGGCTCTGCTTGAGACCAAGTCAGTAACACATCCCCCGTCGCAGGCGAAGCCCTCTGGGCGAGTCAATCGTCAGCGCGAGGATGACAGGGTTTCTGACGCGCGACGGGAGCAAGCTGAGATCGTGAAGAACGTTGGCCACTTTTGGTGAGGCGCGCAATCCGATAGGTGAGGTCACTAATTTTCTCGAGGATAACATAGCGACTGATATAGTGCGCGAGCAATTTCTGGCTTAAGCCACGCTTCCTTAGTGGACGCCAAAGCCAGACCATCTCGCCAGGTAGGTAGGTGATGTGGCGATGGTGGTCGTCGTAGCGGGATTTCGACCGCTTTTGTGAGGCGAAAGTTCTCAGGCAGGCTATCCGTCGGGCTTCTTCAGCCCAGCAGAGGATCTCAGCAATCCCAGAATCGTCGTCTGTGGAGAACGGGAGGATGGTGTCGAGGATGTGTCGAGGAGACCGGGCATAGAGGAGAAAGAATGGACTTTAACTTGTTGTTTCCTGTTGGGCGGTACTGTATGCGTATGTTATAAATGGTAGCAGAGTCCCAGTCCTTGTGGTCGGCGGTGACGTACATTGAAAGCATGTTGGTGAGTGTCCGGTTGGTTCGCTCGGTCAACCCATTTGTTTGCGAATGATAAGGAGTAGAATGTCGGAAATGCGTTTGGCACAAACAAAGGAGTTCTTCGACAACATCAGCGGTGAACTGACGACCTCGGTCACTGATCAACACTCGGGGAGGCCCATAGCGCAGTATACCAGAGTGCAGCAGGAAGAGGGAGACTTGGTGTGCAGTAGCTGATGGAAGAGCAGCCGTCTCACAGTAACGAGTGTGGTAATCAGTGCAGATGACGATCCAGCGGTTGCAAGAATGAGACTTGGGAAAGGGTTCCAAGGGGTCTACCCCGACCTTCTCAAAAGGGGATCTTGGAGGCGTCACAGGATGAACGGGGCGCGCACACTTCTTCCTCTTCCTTCTTCACTCCTCCGTGCTCTACTTGAGACCAAGTCCGTAACAATATATACTGCTATTTGACAAGGTTCTGTTCATAAAGAAACTTTATATATATAGCAGCCTGCAGGATCAGGTCATTCTACTAGGAAGGCGTGAGACAGGCAGCACCGAATGACACACAAACGATGTAACCTGAAGGAAGCTGTCCATAATCGTATCAAATTTTCGGAGCCTGTTATATAAACAAGATAAGCTGAGAGCTTTCACTCAATGCTGTGATGCCGATATTCTTGGCACCTGACGTTACGAACAGCGAAATCTCAACTGTTTCACCATATTGTCACGTATCGATAGAATGCCAAGGAGGGCTCAAAGATAGGACGGGTTTAATGGTCGACCAGGACGAGCTTTGCTCTCAAACTTCCTTCTCTTCCAGCCTCGCGCTTGTGGTCTCAGTCGCCATCTTTTGCGTCGTCTTCTATGCGGCATTTGCCCCCCTCCTTAGGAAGCATCGTCCCGATGAGAACAAAAGAAAGTAGGAGGTTAAGGTCAGCCCGAGTGGTACGGCTGCATACGTACGACGTGGACGACGTCAGCTTGGTGCTGGCGTCGCTTTGATGTCGACATCCCGTCTTTCACCACCTCATAAGTGACGTCGGTTAAACGTCGCTGAACAACATAGCGTCCAAAGTATCGTCGCAAAAGTTTTTCACAAAGTCCACGGCGGCGAATAGGCGTCCAGACCCCCAATTTGTTGCCAGGTTCGTACATTACATGTCGGTGTCTATGATTGTAGCGTCGTGCATCATGCTCCTGCTGATTTTTGATCTGCACACGCGCTAGTTGGCGAGTTTCCTCTGCACGCTGAGCGAATTCCTCGGCGTCCTGATCGAGATCATCGGTGTCGGCATTCGGGACAAACATTGCATCCAGCATAGTTGTTACTGGTCGCCCGTGAAGGAGGCTCAATGGTGTCATGCGAGTGGTGTCTTGGCGTTCCGTATTGTAGGCGAACGTGACGTAGGGAAGTCATCATCATCATCAGCCTGACTATACCAACTGCAGGGCGAAGGCCTCTCCCATATTTCTCCACTTAACCCGGTTCAGTGCTAGCTGCATTCACTTGACCCCTGCGAACTTCTTTACCTCATCCGCCCACCTAACTTTCTCCTGCCCCCTGCTACGCTTTCCTTCCTTTGGAATCCAGTTTGTTACCCTAAGCGACCATCGGTTATCCTCTCTTCGCACTACATGTCCTGCTTATGCCCATTTCTTCTTAATTTCCACTAGAATGTCGGTAACCTGAGTTATTTCTCTGACCCGCTCTGCAAGCTTCCTATCTTTTAATGTTACCCCTACCATTTTTCGTTCCATGGTCCTCTGGGTTGTCCTCAACTTAAGTAGAACTCCCTTGGTTAGCCTGTACGTTTCAGCCCCATAAGTCAGTACAGGCAAGATGCAACTGTTGTATACTTTCCTCTTTAGCGATACCGGTAAGCTGCTAGTCATAATCTGTGAGTGCTTGCCAAATGCGCTCCATCCCAATGTTATTCTTCTTGTTATTTCCTTTTCATGGTCCGGATCTGCGGTTACTACCTGTCCTAAGTAGACATATTCGCCTACTACTTCCAGTACTTCGCTACCTAATGTAAACTGCTGTTCCTTTCCGAGGCTGTTGAACATTACCTGTCTTCTGTATATTGATTTTCAAGCCTACCTTTCTACGTTTCCTGTCTAGGTCACCAAGTATTATTTGCAGTTCATCCCCCGAGTTGCTTAGCAAAGCAATGTCATCAGCAAATCGCAGATTACTGAAGTATTCTCCATCTACCCTTAACCCTAACTGCTCCCATTCCAAGTCTCTGAATACTTCTTGTAAGCAAGCTGTGAATAGTACTGGGGAGATGTGTCTCCTTGCCTAACACCTTTCTTTATGGGAATTTTGTGACTTTCTTTATGCAGAACTATGGTTGCTGTGCAGCCACCATACATATCTTCCAGCACATTCACGCACGGCTCGTCTACCCCCTGATTTCGCAATGCCTGCATCACCGCCGAGGTTTCAACTGAGTCAAATGCTTTTTCGTAATCAATGAATGCTATGTATAAGGGCTGGTGATATTCCGAGAATATTTCTATCACCTGATTGATGGTATGGATATGATCGATAATAGAGTACCGTTTCCGAAAACCTGCTTGATCCTTTGCTTGATTGCAGTCTAAGGTTGTCCTGATTCTATTAGCGATTACCTTAGTAAATATTTTATACGTAACAGACAGTAAGCTGATTGGTCTGTAATTTTTAATGTCCTTAGAGTCCCCTTTCTTATGAATTAGGATAATGTTTGCATTCTTCCATGGTTCCGGTACCGTTGATGACACCAGGCACTGCGTATACAGGATGGGCAGCTTTTCTAACACGATATTCCCCCCGTCCTTCAGCAAATCTGTAGTTATCTGATCCTCTCCAGCTGATTTTCCCCTTTTCATAGTTTCTAATAATTTCTTACCTCGTCCTTCGTAGCTGGTGGAACGTCTGACTGTTTTAACCTACCGCCAATCTGCTTACGGTCCTGACTACTTTGGTTACTGTAGAGATCTGTATAGAACTCCTCGGCTACTTTGACTATCTTGTCCATATTCGTGATGACGTTGCCCTCCTTGTCCCTTATCGCCTACATCTGGTTTTGCCTATGCCCAATTCCTTCTTTACCGCTTTAAGGCTTCCCCCGTTCTTTACAGCATGCTCAATTTTCTCCATGTTATACTTCCTTATATCGGCCACCTTGCGCTTATTGATTAGCTTTGATATATCTGCCAATTTAATCTGCTCTGTTGGATTAGAAGCTTTCATACTCTGGCGTTTCTTAATCAAATCTTTCGTCTCCTTAGACAGCTTACCGGTATCCTCTCTAACTATCCTACCGCCTACTTCTACCGCACATTCAGTAATGATATCTCTGAAATTATTGTTCATTGCTTTTAGGGTAATGTCGCCATCCTCGTTTAGAGCTGAATATCTATTCTGTAGCGAGATCCAGAACTCTTCTGCCCTCCCCCTCACCGCTAATTCGTTGATGGGTTTCTTTCTTACTAATTTGTTGCGTTCCTTCTTCAGATTTAGGCTAATTCGGGACCTCACCATCCTGTGGTCACTGCATCGCACTTTCCCGATTACCTCTACATCTTGCATAATGGAGGGGGTTGAACACATTATTAGGTCAATTTCATTTTGTCTCCCCGTTAGGACATTTCCATGTCCATTTCCGGTTCTTCCGTTTGCTGAAGAAGGTATTCATGATTCTTAAGTTTCGTAGAGAAGTATTTCGTCCCAATTCTTGTGGTTCTCGTCGACGTACATGCAAAACATGTCTTCGAGGGTCTTATTGAGGCGTTCCTTCAAACCATTGGTTTGAGGGTGATAGGCTGTAGTTTTACGGTAACTGGTACCACTGAGGCGAATAACGGGCTACAAAAGCTCGGCCATAAATGCAGTTCCTCGGTCAGTTATAATAAGAGCCGGAGCGCCATGCCTCGAAACAATGTTCTCAACAAAGAACCTAGCTGCTTCGGCGGCGGTACCCCTTGGCAGAGCTTGGCCTCCGCGTAGCGGGTCAGATAATCGGTGGCGACAATTATCCATTTATTCCCGGCAGTAGACGTCGGGAATGGTCCCAGGAGGTCCATGCCAATTTGCTTAAAAGGTGTCGCTGGCACTTGAAGAGGGTGGAGTAGGCCAGCTGGTTTTACAGGGGGTGATTTACGGCGCTGGCAGTCAATGCACGTACGTACATAGCGTTTCACTGTCGCCGGCAGTTTTGGCTAGTAGTATCCGTGCTGTACTCTAGCCAACGTGCGGGTGTAGCCTAGGTGACCGGCGGTTGGCTCGTCGTGGCACGCTTGCAAAACTTCAGTGCGGAGAACCGATGGGACGACGAGCAGAAGACTGTTTCCCCCAGGACGGAAGTTCTTCTTGTAAAGGATGTTGTTGCGAATAAAAAATGAAGGGATTACTCGGGCGAAAATCTTCGGCACAACCGTAGTTCGCTTCTCTAAGAAATCAATAAGAGGGAGCAATTCCTGATCCTCTCGCTGCTGTTGGGAAAGCGTTGCGTCATCTATGACACCTAAAAACGCAGTGTCTTCATCGGTCATAGTGGAAGGTTCGACCGGCGCTCGCGAAAGGCAATCTGCATCCGTCTGCTTCTTTCCAGATTTGTAAATAACTGCCATGTCGAATTCTTGTAATCGAAGGCTCCAACGCGCGAGTCTCCCTGAAGGGTCCTTTAGATTTGTCAGCCAACAGAGCGAGTGATGGTCGCTAACGACTTGAAAGGGGCGAGCGTACAAATAAGGGCGGAAATTCATAACCGCCCATACAACTGCAAGGCATTCTTTTTCGGTTGCCGAGTAGTTCGCTTCTGCTTTAAATAGGGTCCTGCTGGCGTAAGCAATTACTTTTTCCACACCATCCTGGTGCTGCACCAACACAGCACCTAAGCCCACGTTGCTGGCATCCGTATGAAGCAGTGTAGGGGCGTCGTCATCAAAGTGCGCCAGGACAGGTGGTGTCTGTAAACGTCTCCGCGGCTCATTAAACGCTTGTTCCTGTTCTTCACCCCAGTGAAAGACAGCGTTGTCACGCGTCAGCGAAGGTAATGGCCAGGCAATTCGTGAGAAACCAGCAATAAACCGGCGGTAATAGGCGCAAAGACCCAGGAAACGCCGCAATGTCTTTTTGTCCATAGGTGTCGGGAACTTGGCGACTGCGGAGAGCTTTTCAGGATCAGGCCGGACACCTTCTTGGCTAACGACGTGACCTAAGAATTGCAGCTCCTCGTACCCGAAGTGGCACTTCTCGGGTTTTAGTGTGAGGCCCGCAGATCGTATGGCCTCAAATACAGCTAGCAGACGGCGTAGATGCTCTTCAAATGTGGTCGAAAACAAAATCACGTCGTCAAGATACACCAGGCATGTTTGCCACTTAAGTCCCGAGAGCACAGTATCCATCAAACTCTGAAATGTTGCTGGTGCTGAGGATAAACCGAACGGAAGGACTCTTAACTCGTACAATCCGTCGGGAGTGACGAATGCTGTCTTCTCCCGATCTCTCTTGTCTACTTCTATCTGCCAATATCCACTTTTCAAGTCCATTGATGAGAAGTAACGTGCATTTCGTAGGCGATCAAGGAAATCGTCGATGTGAGGAAGAGGGTACACGTCTTTTTTAGTTACTTGGTCGAGCTTGCGGTAATCTATGCCAAATCGTAAGCTGCCGTCCTTCTTTTTAACAAGTACCACGGGGGAAGCCCAGGGGCTCTGTGACGGCTGGATAACGTCGTCTCTAAGCATTTCGGCCACCAGTCGCTGAATGGCTGCACGTTATTTCGGAGCTACACGGTAAGGATTTTGTCGAGTCGGGCGAATCGAGTCATCCGTGTTGATTCGATGTTTTGTCAAAGGCGTTTGGCCGATCCGCGATTCGGAAGCAAAGCAGTCTCGAAATTGATCTATGAGATCCAAAAGACGGTCCCGTTCTGAAGAAGACAAATTTGGACTCACATCGACGATGGTTACGGGCGTCTTGCACATTGATCCTTCCTGTTGCAGTGAGAAGCACTGCTGCGTATTTAGGAGGCTGTCGAAAAAGGCCACAGTTGTGCCTTTCGTAATTTGCTGACGCTCGTCGCTGAAGTTTGCCAGCAGCACTTCGGTCTGCCCGTTGGTCAAGTTGACTATCCCTCGAGCTATAGAAACACCTCGGCTTAGTACCAGGGTGACTGCCCTTTCGGCAATACCATCGCCGGTATGCGCCATGTGGCACTTCACTTCAACAAGAGAGCATGATCGCGGAGGTAATGTCACTGTCTCATTGGCGACGCGTAAGGGCATCAGTGGTACTTCCGCATAACCACGGTCTTAATGATTGTTGGTGAAGGCAACGACGCTGTCACGAATGCTGATTACAGCCCAATGAAGACGCAGAAAGTCCATGCCCAAGATGAGATCTTTGCAACAGTCAGGGAGAATAACGAAGCTGCCAACAAACACCGCGTTTCCTATTCCTATTCGGGCAGTGCACTTCCCTGTCGGTGCCAGTAGCTGGCCCCCAGCACTTCTTATTACTGGCCCAGTCCATTCGGTTTTTACTTTGCGCAGCGTGTCAGCCAGTTTCTGGCTAATAATTGAAAAATCCGCCCCGGTATCCACCAGAGCATGTACCTCCAGCCCATCAATGGAAACGGCGAGGTCAGCGCTAACAAAAGTATCTGGGTTGCTCGTCTCTTTCGGCATTTTCGGCGGAAGTGCGTCAAGGTCAGCGGTGTCAGCTTCGTCGTCGGGGCTGCTCATCTGGTGCGGCATTTTCGGTGGTAATGTAGGCGGCATTTTCGGCGGTAGTGCGGCAATGTCAATACTAACGGCAGCGTCAGAAGCACGGGCTGTCGGCAGTTGCGGCGGTGGTGAGGGTGTTGACACTTTTAGACTGTGTGCAACCTCCCCTCGCGAGGTTGCGGCTGTTAGTTTCCCCGGTGAGGGCTAGGGGACCGCCGTCCGCCAACGTCAGCATTGCCACGACGCATCGGCGGAGAATAACGCTGTGGCGATGGGGAGGAGCAGCGGCGGAAGCCCGGGGATTCGGTTTCC
The DNA here is from genome assembly GCA_023969395.1 of Amblyomma maculatum. Lineage (NCBI taxonomy): Eukaryota > Metazoa > Arthropoda > Arachnida > Ixodida > Ixodidae > Amblyomma > Amblyomma maculatum. Next base: position 13,952 of record JAJIZL010059377.1, read on the forward strand.
CTGCTGACCGGAAGGCCGTCCTCGGTTTGGGCAGTGTCAGCGTCGAAGCGGCGGCGAGCAGAAGCAGACGGAAAGGCCTGCCCCTATTCTAGGTAGCGGCAGTACCGATATACGTGGCCGGCTGTCATAACTGCGCCACCTGTCCGTTCGGCGTGGTTGAGAGCGCCTGGAAGGCGCCCACTGAGGCCCCTGGAAGAATCGCGTCTCCTGACGGCTTGGTGAGCTCGGTGAGGCGTGGTCTGGAGGCGGGCGACGTAGGACCGCGGCGTAGCTCTCAGATTGCGGCTCGTGATAAGGTGCAGGAATGTTAGCCGTGCAGCTGATCGATTTTGGAGCGTGGTATGGTTCGGGAAGGGCTGCCGCGTTGTTGACTGGATAAGACTCGTTGCATGGTGTAGACGGTGATAGGGCGTACCGAATTTCATTCCTCACAGTTTCCATGAGAGCCTTTGACGACTGAGCTTTCGTAGCCGTAGTTCGCTGCAGCTCCTCAAGAACAATTTCTCTAATGATGTCTCGAAGAGTAGTCGTATCTGTTGGAGTCAGCGCCGCCGCAGTCGTCGGGGTACAGTTGACCGGTCGGTTGTACTGGTGGCACCGGTCTTGGAGGACTCGCTGGATAGCCGTAGCCTCCTTAACGAACTCACTCACGGTTTTAGGTGGGTTGTGTACCAAGCCGGCAAACACCTGCTCTTTAACACCGTGCATGAGATACCGTAGCTTCCTTGACTCACTCATATCAGGGTCGGCACGGCGAAAAAGGCGAGCCATGTCTTCCGCAAACATAGCCACGCTCTCATTCGGCTTCTGGAC
>JAJIZL010059379.1:12751-26888 GCA_023969395.1 Amblyomma maculatum
TTGTTTTTTCTTCTACTTTCTGTTTAATTATCTTTCCCCTAAGCAGAATTCATTACTCATTTCTGTGATTATCCAAGTAAAAATTAAAACAAAAGACAAAACATAATCCCCAATGCTTTCCTTGGCATCGCCGACTGTTTAATTCTTTCCTTCACCTATACATCGTAGTTATTTATCCACAGTAAAGCAGAATTACGCATAAGGAATATATTGATACCTGAGGCACTGCACACTCCAGGGGAGTATCTGCCTAGCGAGATAATTAAAAACATAGGTCCCGGGTATTACTACCATCCGTGATAACAGTGGGAGACCAGATTATTCTCACAGATAAGAAATGCTGCTGGTAGGATGGTCTGTGTTTAGCAATTTGGAGAGAGACGTGAATCATCAACCTTAAGCTAAAATTCCGTCCTCTTCGCGATGCAACTGAAAAATTCAGAGCGATTCAGAGGTTGATAATGCCATTTTAGTCCCAGTCTCGTTAGAAAAGTTTCTTGTTAGATATATTACTGTTGGCCAATACAGCTGGCTACACTATAAACAGAACAGATTATATGTATTGACCCAACCGTTAGTGTGCGAGCAGGAAAGGTTGTTTTCAAACTTTATACTCCTTTTTTTTTTAATGTCTAATATCAGCTCAACGTCGCATCGACATGACGCGTTCTTTCTTGTCTTGGGCCTAAGTGCTGGCTAATATTCAACTACTACACAGTCCGGTCAAGACATTGATAAATTGCACGTGCAGTATTCTAGAAGATTCAGTGGTTGTTTTGAAGGAACCCTCAACTTGTTATATTGATGAAGGTATTGAAAATACAAAAAATAGCCTCGAAAGTTCGCAAAATGACAGACTCCCTAAGTAAAAGCCCAATATTGTTCGCAAACAATGTCTAGGATGCGACAATTTTGCGCTACTGAATTTTGCTGATGGGGTGGGACTACACCTTTTAATCTCTAGTCTTTCTTGACACGGCTGCCAGTGGAGCACTGAGATAAGTCGTGACACTTGATCGGAGCCCATGGTAGCAGCGTAACGCGGTCTAAGACTCTTCATTGACATCTTTTGTTTTCCAAAAAACCAGGATGCCTCCTTCATGGCAGTTCTCTGTAGGGAAAACATCGCAGTAGCCCTCGGACAGGCGGCAAGAGCGAAAAGTTGGCGCAGAAAAAAAGACTTAGTTTATGATATCTTGAAATAAATCAAGACGCACGCAGTGCAAGCAACAAGTAATTAGCGATGGCGTCTTCGCGTGATGGAGGAAATTTTAAGAAATGGTAAAACATTTAGGATATAAAATAACGTCAGCATACGTAAAACATGGCGCGACAGATATTAAGGCGGGTGAATCAAAATGCGGAGCTCTGCTGAGATATGGCCGCAGCCTAAACAGAACAGCGTTATAAAACAATTCCGTGAGCACTGCTCAATCTGCACCAAAGAAATGTCCAAACCTGGGCGTTGCTGCGGCATACGGTATATTGGGCAACCCTTGTAGTGCCATGGCCGCTCGATGGAAGCGCACTAGGTGCGGCCTGCTACGTCGCCCGAAACCGGCGGGAGGCGCCTACTTCCCGTCGGCACCGCCGCGGCGCCACCGTTCGGGGACAGCCACGCGCGGAGAGCTGCACCTGGCTGCGCTTTCAGGGAGGCGTCAGCGTGGTAGCAGCCTTTTATTTTAAAGATATAAGAGCTCCGCTTCACACAATTTGGCAACACGAGTTAGTATATACTGTCATGTCTAGTGTGACCTTGTCAGCACTTAGCGGTTGCTCGGCAACGATGTATACTGGAGTGTACCCCGAAAAACTTAACGTGACGGTGGGTCAAGGCCACTCGATTGGAGAGCTCGCATTACCATGATGTTGCATTCGGATCCAGTTGTTCGTCACATTAAGATGTGACCCGGCTGTGAACAATTCGAAGCTGTTCAGCTGCCATGGTAGCCTAATGAATAACCACTTAATTAACTATGTCGCGAATTCCGTGTGTCATTTTCATACAATTTACTCATTCCTGCATGCAGCTTTTATACACAAATTGATGCTAACCTGATCTAAGCTGACAGCGCTATCCAATAAAAATATATTGTCCTACTGTGAGCAACCTCTGTGAAAATGCGACATGTAACCAACCTTTCTATCTCATTTTGACAAATGTTACGTCGGAAATATGAAGATGTTTATTAGGTTAAACCTACATGATAACTTGGGCTCTTCGACTCAGTTGGAGACCTTAAACTTTTTACGCCAGGAGGCTATCCGTCATGGCTTCCCGCATTTTGCATGACCGAACTAAGCACGCTTCATAGAGCCGGTCTGCCTCCAGGTGCTACCTATATACGCCGAAAGTTTTTATTACTATTTTTATTGGCTTTTCGCAAACCCGTGCAATTTTTGCTGGTTTGTAATTTTCAATGGAAGAGCGCGCATCGAGTTTTCCTGCTGTGAAACTCTTAGCTGCGATTACAACAATGTTCACGCTTCAGCACGCAACTGCAGCCGAGATTCAGCGAGCAGCCGAGAACGTTTATTAAATGGCCACACAAAAAAAAAGGAAGAAAATTACCAATCGCAGATTGTAAACCTTTCATGAGAGAGGTTTATGCCATAGCCATAAATATCGCTCCACTGTTGAGTTGACATTTCCAGCCCAGCTCGCGATGAGTGGGTGCCGCAACTTAAAAATATCTTGCATAGCGCCTCAGCATAGGCACGATCATTGTTTTCATAGATTAGCTGCAGGTACTGTATACAGTGAGAAAACAATGATGAAATCAAAAGTTTACACAGCTTGCTACTTCGCCGGACCTCTTCAGACTTCATCATCCTGTTAATGAAGGTGCGCGTAAGCTGACAACGCTTGATTACTTCCTTTGCGGGGTACATCAAGCCTCCATTATCCTTGGTTTTCATCAACCTGTAACTAGTCCTGTTGACTCATATTTCCTGCAACAGGCTTTTGCACGACTGACATGTCGCCTCAAAATCGTTACCAAATATCGCATAAACTACGCAACAACCTGGTAGTGATAAACAAAACTTGGGGTTCTTAAAGCCCCTTGCAGAGCCTCGTTAGAGTACCCGCGTTTTGCTACCTGCTTATTCACCGTATACCGTAATTGCTGCCTCTGTCGCATAACATTAAAATGCAGCCCTAAGCCTCCGCATTATATGAAATAGCACCCTACACATAGCTATATAAAGCCCCTCTTTATTGAAGCCGTACGAACTTGCCCTATAGGAGTATATACAGTGTGCCTGACTTGGGATCTAAGAGTCCCACTTTCAATAATTCCCATTTCACCCTTACATCTTATTGACTCTGTCTGATTTGGCAGCTCCTGCCACATTGAACATGTGTTCTTATTGCGCCAAAAGGTGTCTGGCCATATCACCAACGCACGTGCTTCTTACCAGAGAGGTATTTTTCCGACTTTCCGCCGACAGAGTGGGCGCTGGATTTTCTGTGGAATGTGGCTTTTCAGTTTATCGCATCGACTCAAACAGTTTCAAGAGTATAAACAAATGTTGTATGCACTGGCTCCTTTGCTTGCAAGGCCACTCAGACTATCGCGGCAAAATTTAGAAGAAATTGTATGCTTATATAAAAAAAAACGGTTCGTACCGTTTTCTGATATGTCCTCGCAACATAACCTGCGAAAAAAGCTTCTCGTTGGTAACTTAATAGGGTAAACAACGTGACGGAAACACAGGAAAAGAGGCCGACACAACTAGCGCGGTTGTGCCGTCCTCTTCTCCTGTGTTCCCGTCACGTTGTTTGCACTGTTAACCTATAAATAATCACCAACAAGTCCACTCTGCTGTCCATTGTAGCAAATTCAATGGCAGCTGATAGGGCATTATGCTTCAGCATCTGGACTTTTTAACCTCAGCGCCGCTTTCATTTCAACGGAAGCGAGTGCATTTCCACTCCTCGCTACTGCCTTTGTCTGAAGCGAGCTCAGCAGATAAAATTTGAGGGTCTCTTAGATGTCTCTTAAGCGGAGGACGGCGAAGTCCTACCCTTGTCCTATCATTTGCCTCTCATTGTTTGCCACAGTTCGTCATTTCAAGTCGTCGTTTGGTATATTGGTCGTTTCCCAGTCATGATGAGTCTGCCTGCGTAGTCATTGTAGCCCTTACCACGCATATCTAAGCAGGTTATTCATTTAGAATCAGCAGTGGTCTTTTCATGTCATCCTTTCACATATTGGGCATTTTGTAGTTATTAGCAGTAATCATGAGTCAGGCCTAGATATTATAGTCATTACCACACATCGCTAAGCACTTGTACTCATTTCTAATCAATTGCGGTCATTACATGTCATAGTTTGATATACTGGTCATTACAAATCATTTTAGTCATTATTAACCATTATTGGTCATTAGCATTAGTCATTACCACTATCAATGTCTATTTTTAACTTTTATTGATTACCTATCGCCAGCAATCATTTTCATTCTTAATCTCCCTCCTTGCACGTCCGCTTTTGCGACTGACACACCAGTGCACAGATGCGACACACAGATTACAGCCACAGCTTCTGCGCACAGATTTTCGCTCCATGAGCCTAGAACGGCTTTCGCCTTAAAAAACAAACGCATCCCGTCTCAACGTTAACGAGCTTGCACATGCGTGCACAAAAAAGTGAGTTTACCACGCCGACACGAGGCGAACGCGTCCAGAAAGGAAGCAAACTACGCGCTCAGAGCCGGCGACCCCTGCAGCGATGTGTCCCCGAACATTGGCGCCTTCAGGAGAAATAGCGAGCGCAACTGTAAACTCCCCAAGGACGCGCTTTCCCATTGACGGCGGCGCGACGCAGCAGGCCGCACTCAGTGCGCTTCCATCGAGCGGCCGTGGTAGTGCTTTTATTAGCGAGGTCAGGGTTCGTGCCGCACAGTGGAAAATTATTTTTTTTTGTACACGAGGTAGAACCAAGGTCAACGTGTTCTTCGATTACTTTCAAACAGCTTCAAGTTCAAGTTGCAGCTTAAGCCAAAACCACTTTTGGTAGCTATGTTCCAACCAATGGTCAAGGTCAAAGTTAAGGTCAACGAACATAGGAAGTAGCTTCACGCGTGAGCAGCTGCATGGCGAGCCACGTGATGGCTGGCGTCATGAGTATATATAGAGACGTGCCGCGCGCCTCAGCTGAAGCCACGTCATGGACTCGAAGACCACCAAATTCAAACAAAGATAGACGTCTTCACGGATCACCGGAGTCTTCATTGCGGCTATGAAAAATACAGAGCTTTTCCATGTGTAACCATGCTTGAGCTATCACTTCACATTAAGTTTAACCAAAGTTAAACTACATCTACATATTTGCGGCTTAATTATGAACCGATTATCCCAGATGAACCAAATTTGGTACTTAGTAATTGTTCTGCAAGAACTTCTGCCTCTTGAATTTTGTTTTTGCTGATAAAATATTTTGTGGAATCTAAAAATTTAAATGGTAACCGGCAGTGTTGTATGGCGCAGGACGGCGTCATTTGAAGGCATGTGAGGCAGGCCTCTCTTCTGTAGTGGTTACACATTTGAGACTTTGATGATCATGTACGTTCCACCTGAGCATTACCTTGAACCACACATGTATGTTCCTCTCCACCATTTAATTGCAGGGGAAAGGCTGACATGGAAGAATAGTTTCGACACCGCCACTACTCTGGACAATGTGAACGTGGGGGAACTCAGCCTACTGTGTCTTGCTGTTGTCCTTGTTATGGTGGGCCTTGTATGGTACCTGGACAACATGGTGCCCTGGGGCTACGGCATCCCCAAGCCATTTTACTTCGTTTTTTCGGTACGTTTGTGAGCTGCTCGAGATGCCTCTAAACCACTTCGATAAACGTATTTTAGAGCTCCGCGATCAATTCCGTGGGTTCGTAGAGATCGGATGATTTCTCGTTCCCATCTAATTTATTGTTTGAACATCGCTACTTTCTCTCCTGTCTCAGAAATGGTAATATCAGAGTAGGGCAACTTATTCCCGAATATTTTCAGATTAGTGGTAAAGACCAGCTTTGGCAAGTTTAATTACTGGGTTATAATATACGCATGCAGGAAGCTTACTGTCGCGGTTAGCAGTGTTGGCCACCTGAATGAATATGTTCAATATTCGTATTCCTGCACTTACGCTATCATCTCGCGCAAAAGAAATTTATCCCTATTCATTTTCAAATGATCCCCGTCTGATACTTTAAAGGCGTGATACATTTTCGTTTATTTTTTCTCAGAAATGGTTATGAATGAATCAATTTCCTGTCAGGTCTCATGCTGGAGACAATGCTCGTGGCCTCATATATTACCTTGGTCGATATCCCAATCTAGATTTAAATATGAACTACCTAAATATCATTCTTTCTTTCAGTTACTGAATTTAGTTAAACGTTTTTATACGTTTCCCTGCTATTTTCTCTCTGACACACATTGTCGGTACTTACACAAAGTGTGAACGCTATGATAGAACGCTTTTTAGATGTATCTATAGGCCGTTTTACATGAATTTCATCAACGTTTTCACAGAACTGCTGAGCGCTGCAGCTCGCCGGCACCGCTCGCTTACCGTTTGTTGTCGCGCGGTGCTTCGGCAAGCATTTTATAATTTATTTGAATAGAGCCAATCTATTTGCCTAATTTTTTCTTCAAGATGAAACAAACTTCTTCAGGTATGTAGAGAATTGAAGAAACAAGAATTCCACTTTGTGCGCTAATAATTGCCTGATTCTAATCGCCCGCATTTAACTATAGCTCACGAAAGGAGAAATAAACATCTAGCGTGCCATCGTTTTGTAGCCCTGCAAAATGCCATTTGAATGAACACTGTATGGTCACCATCTCAAAGCGAGCTGCTAATACCGCTGTTAAAGTAATGTAAAACACTTGTCAGTAAATTCTCTTTGGACATCTTCGGTGATCCGCGGTAAGCTATAGGCAGGTCATTGATAGGATATTCACTTCGAACTCGTCTCCTCCTCCGCCTTTCTATGACGAGCTAATGCTTGCCACTGAGCTTCTCACTACACTTCTCCTCTCCGCGCCTGCGTCTGCATCACGTGGGATGCCACTGCACTCATCCTCTTTTCTATGGCGAGATAAAGCTCGCCAAAGATACGAGTGTAGCGGCATCCCACCAGATGTGCACACCGCGCGGAGAAGAGAAGGGTAGTTTCCGCACTGCGCATGCGCGCACCGCTGAGGAGACCTGACCGATTAGAGCGGGCAGGCACCTGCCGGCATGACACACTCAGGACATGCAAGTGGGTTCTGCTTGGAACGCCGGTGACCTCGGAAGCGCAGACGCGGTTGAAGAGCTTTTGCGCCAGGAGAGCTAGGATAGCGGGCTCGGTGTGTAAGCGGTCGGACGGCCACATTAGTGGCCTCATTGCCTCGCAGGCCGTGGTGACCAGGAAACCCGATGATGCTTGCCTTAGTTGAATCGGCAGCAGATAGTCTTAGAGCTTGGAATGCAAGTTGTCATATTTCCCTTGCCAGATACTGTTCACAGATCCACCGAATATCTGTAATATACGTAATCGACTCTGGATTCGCGGCAGCCGGAGCCATTGCAACTTCCTCTACTCTCGTTGAATTTATGACCAGAATGGATAGGCCATCCACACGTTCTATCCTAAGTTTAGAATCACGCAGGCAGCTACGGTGTGATGTCCGCGTAGTAGACGCTCGAGCCTGTCTAAATTTATACTACCCCGCAAGCAAATAAAGTAAAGGAGCGAACTCTGCGATGCAAGCAGACAGGAACGGTTCTCGGTTCTGCCGTGCTCACGTATTTTAATCCCAACATTGATCGGCGTTGCCAGCATTGTAGATAGATCTGCGATAATTACCACATAGTGTGGGTGTGCGCTCTGAATCCTCATCTTCTCCTGTTTCTACCCAACATGCATGGGAGACGGCACTCCTCAACTGCTCCAAGCTGGAGGCCCAAAGGGCTGTAGAAAAGCGGGTGCGAGACGAGATCTCGTCGTATGGTGTCCCGCACTAATTATACTGACCATGTGGCAGGGTCTTCGAAGACTTCGACACTCTCTTTCCAGTCTTAAAAAAGGTATCCCCAGCACCACCACCTGCGAACGTTGATGCTTTTAATGGAACCCTAGAAATTACGACGAGCGTTTACGAATGCGCAACTCTAGTATGGTGCGACGAGGATCAAAAGGGTTAATACAATGAGATCAGGTTATGATGATCTTGTAGGAAACCACCCAACAGGAGGGCGAGAAAAGTTTGCTGACAATTTAAATATTCTAAACCTAGTTATACAAATCGAAAGCATGTCGCTTATTGACAACTGCGAAATGTCCTCTGTGTATGTTTCCGCGTTGGCCCAGCTTCGCTCAGATCCTTGGCGAAACGTGCACTATGTAGGCGTACTGTGTGCTCCTTTTCAAACAGTGCACTAACGCGAGACGACTCCTGATGGCTTCTCCAGATGCGGCAGCTGAAATACTGCGGCGAGTGACGTAGCTACTCCCCTGGTCGAGCCAGTGAAGCTGCCAAGCAGCTGAACGGCTCCTTAAAGGTCAATTGCTAACCCACGCTAACCTTTACCTAAGGTTTCGTAGTGAAGGTTTCGCTTCAAAAAATACGATCCTTAGGATTTGCCTCTGAGGGCATGACGAAACGGCGTTATTGCTTCTGATCTGTCGGCTAGCCTTGGAAGTCCTCTTTAGGGCACTTGCATTTTACTACCAGTCTAATCATAACCTTTTAATTTGTACCTCTACTACCGCGCATATGGTCATTAGCACACGGGGTCAATCTTCTGCATTATAAGAACCGCCATAACACCTAGATATGATGCCCAGTTTAACCGAACCGTATCAATGTGCTTGCATTGCCTTGGGACAGCATCTCTAACTCGGTATCAGGGCCTTAGAAAGCAGAATTCTAATCTCGCCTTCGCATCTCAGAGGCGTAGCCAGAGCTGGCAGCGCCTGGGATCTCGGCTATGCCATCTGGTGTCGGGATATTACACACCCCAACAGGCAGTCAATGCAGAACCATACAAACTGCGGAACATTCGGTTCCATGTCGACGGTCATGTAAGAACCACTAAGAAAAGGTCGATTATGCTAATCACCAATCGCTCAGTGCACGTCCATAACGATGACGCTTTACTTACACAGCCCGAATACTGGTCGCCGTACCGAAAGTGGAACATCCGGAATCCTGCACAGAACGGGGACCCAAGGTGCTTCGAGCCTGACCCCAAGGATGCCGAGGCTGTGGTGCACTTGGTAGACTTGAGTGCAGTAAGTTTTTAGGTGCTTATAGGACGCAAGTGCTTTGCGACTTTGGCGCATAACTAATCGTTTATGAAAACGGTAACACTGCATAACACTTTTGGCAGCACGCATGCTGAAGCAAAATGTTGTAAATACAGGCATCACCATCCTACTGGGGCCCAATTAAAATTTCTTATTTGCGCAGAGAGGAGGGGAGAGATGCTCACACTGACAATGACGACGGCAGCCACATACACATACAGCTTTCACTAATCCAAAGTTGAAGCAAATTATGCAGCTAACTGAGAAATTAATGGATTTGTGTTAGCCGTTGTCTTTCCATCTTATTCACAATAGAGAGGGTGTACCTACGCGCAAAGAAAAGCTATTACATCTGCTTTTCGCTAATGTAATATGTCTGCTTATAAATATACTGATGGCCAAAACGAAAACAATTACAAGGATTCAACGTTGCTGAACTGAATGGCGTACGAAAGCTTTGGCTGAGGGCGACCGAACGTTGATCAAAAACAAGCAGCGTTCCGTTGAACTCATCAAAGTTCACCAATGTGCTATGCAGAATCCACTTTATGCCGTGAGCATGCGATGCTGGCAGACGCCTTCCTGTTCTAGTCGGTCAGCTCTCCGCTGTGGCGCACGCAAACGCAGTGCGAAACTACCCTTCTCTCCGCGCCAACGCGCGGATCTGCTGGGATTCTGCTACCATCCTCCTTCTCCTCTCTAGAAAGCGCAGCCTGTGGCGGAACACGCAGCGCACCTATGGCGAAAACCAGTCTTGGCGCATGCGCACTGCCGCTCTTTTTCAGGCACCACGAAATTAGCAGCGGCTTCCCTTCCCAGTCCGTCGCGCGGTGAATCACTTCCCGTCTTAGGACCCTTTGACTCTCGCTGACCATTCTGATTCGGGTGTAGAAGACTTCCAGTGGTGCGACACTGCCTCTACGTATACCTGCGGGGCATATCGCCGCCACAACGTTCGATCCTACCTTACTTAGGTCCTAGCAACTCGCTGCTGTCGTTCCTCTGTACCAAGGTGGCAACAAGCGAGTTATTGCCAGCGGTTTGTCTTCTTTCTGAAACAGCGGCGGAACCTGTTGCTAGCAACGGGACGCTCTTTCAAGCACCGGCGAAATACTCGAGGGTAGCGTAGTGTACATTTCGCTAAACAATTATGGTTCATGCTTAAGCTCCGTCTTTAAGGGTATGACGCGACAGCATAGGGTGCCAGACCACATATAAAGCCCCGCTTTACCTAAGCCGTATGAACATGTCTTTCAGACATAGGGGTAACGTGAATTCAAATGTCACGGCATGCTGATTCTAATGCCACTTTCTAACGTGAACGGAGAGGGCCGAGTTAGCGCTCTTGCAGTTACCGGCGAAATGCTTAAGGGTAGCGTAGTGTAGCTTTCGCTACAAAAGCATTTCCCAATCATGCGCATCAATGATGCTTCTCTGTGAGCTCGGGAAAGTCTGACTGTCGTCCCGCACTAGGCAGGCAGCCAACTCATGACGCTTGAAGCGTCTTTGTTGGCTGCAGTGTAGGGCTGCCAGCTTTCCGACTTGGTAATAGTGACAAGCTTTGTTAAATACATCACCACCCAACCACATATGTAATGCATGCTCTTTGTCTGCTGCGGCGTATGCACCTCGGTTTGGAGAACCATAGAAAAGTGTCAATAGATGTTGTCTAAGTACCTAGTTTTAAAAAGCGTTACACAGTTCTAGAATAGCAGTCTGAATGATGTTACTCATTTTGTCACAACCAGCTGGTTGGGTCAGCATATTCAAACAGAGGAGCAACGATCACTTCAGTGTATTGGGACACCTCATTTTAGTGTGCGAACTAAATTTGTCAACGGACCTACATTCCTCTTTATGCTTAGAAGTGGGAGTCATGTCCGCACGAGGCAGCGGAGGTGGCTCAGCTACAGATCCAGTAGCAAGCCCGTGTATTTGTTTTTCTATCTTCCTACAGTCGCAACGCAACAACATTTTTGTATTGCACGCAAATGTCGAGAACACTAATCGCAGGAAATAAAGTCAGGTAATGAACATTTCGCTAAATCTGAAGTGTCATGCTCATTTAGCAAGTTGTCCCATGTGTCCATACGCCCATTTATACCGTGAGTATACACCGCAGTGTCGCAAAGCAGTCTTTGCGCATATCTCAGCATTTGTATTGCTGCAAGAAAATACTGCAACGAGGTGTAACGTTTTGCGCACTCCTGTTATCGGGCTTCACCACCATTCCTGGGAGGGACAATAATGAATTTTTAGAGCATACAGTAAAGACTGCTGATAATGTAAAGCACCAAAATGGAACTAAATATCTTCAGGAACAATGTTTAGTCGCGATGGATTTAATTGCTTTAGGTATTCTATTAAATACACCTCAATAAATGATAAGTAATAACTTAGCGTTTAACTTAACTTAATATGCCAGGTTGTTGTTGGCAATGGTGATCTAAAATCAAAAACCTAGATGACACCACATCACGTATTTAAATAAAAGAAAAAAATTTAGAGCCCGGAAAGAAATACGGCGCTTTTTCCCACCGATAACGCAAATTGAGCGCATCATAAACACACGGAGTATGGCATCTGCTGAGGACGTGCTGCAATGACTATAGCGCCGGATTACAACTGCCACTTTCACACTGCCCTGTCACGCGGTTGTTTTGCTACATCAATCTGACAGTTAAGAACCACTTAGTTGCAAATGTTTTTTTTTTCTTTCTCCAAGACTCAAAGCAAAATAATATGTCATCTGCTGAAGACGTTTACATTCCCATCGTCTCATTCGCACGATGCACCTTGCAAGCTGAAAGGGACACTGAACGTATCTACTTGAAGCGAAAAACACACTCGCTATCGCTACTACATCTCTCGCCGGTAACCGGATGTTGAAGTGCTACAAAACAACACAGAGAGTACACTACAGCCTAATTCTTACTGTGTCATCCTGTAGCGCTGCAAAAATCTCCCTTGAAATCCATGAACCATTGGCCTAGCTTTAAACTTTATATCTCTCGTCTCTACAGCGCAAATTTTTAAAACATTTCTTAACATTAGGGTTATTGGTAATCGGAACATTTCTTCTCCTGTCACACCAAACTAAACTTGCAGTTTGTAAAAAAATATTTTTTAAGCTAGAATGCTGTCAAAGCCAACGTCTTATGGCTTGTCGCAATAGGAGACATTCACAGTTGTTTTAACACACAACAAAGGAATGTTTTCGCACGAAGCTTACGACCCGCCTAGTGCGCCAAATTGCAGTTTTGTGCAAATGGAAGTGCGTGTTTCCTCGTGCTGAAAACGTTTTTAAAATGGCGATTTCTTTATTTCAAAACGGCTCAACGGAAGGAGTGAGCCCAAGGAAGGCTGCTGTGGGCAGTATAAGGAGGCTGCTGCGAGGGCTCCGTTTCCTTGTTTTCCTTGTTTTCTTTAGTCTTGGAAAGATTTCTTCCATTTTATATTATTACAAATGATCCTCCTATTGGTAATGCGCGCATCACCGGTCTACGTGCCTTTCTGTGTTGTCTTCAGAAGGGCAGAGGCAGAAGGGGGCTCCCACGGCCAGACGAACAATTCTATTCTTTCGATTTAAGCAATGATCAGTCAGGTGCACTTTGTGTGCAGTCTGCCGTTTTGGTATAGTTTCACTGTGTCACAGCCAATGTTTATTAGATGTCGTAGCAATTTCAAATATCATAGCTAAACGTCAGTTTCAGTGCATCAGGAATGTTATCTTTAAACTGTGCGTATGAAACTTCATAAAACAGTCTGTGTTCAGTACGGTCCTAGAATCTTGATGCTTATGCCGGGCTTCTCTCGTTTGTGCAGGCTGGGAAGGATGGAAGTGACGTCCGGAATGTCAGTCTGACGATCTACAACAAGCAGATCACCGTGATCCTTGGCCCTCATGGTTGCGGATATTCAACTATCCTCGACGTAATCACCGGTTCGTAACGCGACATATTCTTGTCTCATGTCTTATAACTCGTAGCATGCAGGCACATATTGTTCAACTTTTACAGTTTCTAGGAGTGCAATAGAACAACTATCCGTATGCTTGTCTTTTGCGCTATGAGGGAACGACTAACGGAATGAGAGGGAGAATGGTGCTTTCGTTTTCTTCAAGGACTGTGCTTTTAGAATATCTGTCTTTTTAGGCCTTTCCATCTAGCGCACACATTTATTCTAGACAGTATAACCACCAGTGTAAGCAACCTGGTATTCCAGCTACCTATGATCACGTCCTGTTTGACAGAGCGCAAAAACAGCTTCGTGCAGACGTATTACACGTTCCTGATATTGAGCATTAGGAGGCCCTGTTGGCCAGTTTAGAGCCAAGGATGAAAATCTCGGTCACCAAAGGCAATAATCAGGCAGCCAACTTCCATGGGCTAACGGCCAGTGAACGTTACTTTCCTTTAACCATATCTCTGCGAAATGTTTTCCATTCCAATTCAATCATGAACGCTCTACTGCTGCTGACAGCAGATTTGATAATACAGACAACGAAACTGAAAACGTTATTTTGCAGATGTCACCAGAAAACAGTATAATGGCATAGTGGAACATAATAAAAGGTCATATGCTTACACAAGGCTTTAGTTACTTATTTCTTTGTTTTCCCACCAAACTAAACAGCATTACAATATAGGAGGGGATACATGAAGAGAAAACATTATATCAGCAATGTGAGCCGCGGAAACAAGTCAATATTGCAATAAAATCAATGGCAAAAAAGAAAAAAGCAAACTTGTCACAGCACCGTTGAGCAAAAGTGGCCATTGTAACATAGGAAACGAAACATCAGCGGTCATAACAAAAGCAATTTCTGAACGCC
>JAJIZL010059383.1:0-20584 GCA_023969395.1 Amblyomma maculatum
GATGGCGATGGTAGATGACGTTTAATGAATGACGGCAGACCTAGCGCGAGCGCACCTGCCAACGCCAGTGCACACTTCTTCCACGCCCGTAACTTTACTCGGGGCCACCGAGCGATCGTCCCGATCGGTTGGACGAAGAAGTCAAAGCTGATCACATGTATGACATGACGATGATCTTGTGTGGATCGGTGAAAACAGCAGAGAAAGAAGGTAACGGCTTGCCGCCATGATGACAGTTGAGGCCTGGCCTGGGAAGCTTTCGCTGCAGCGGTCGCCACGACTTGACAGCTGGATGCTAGTTACACATCAAATGGCACAGGCGGGGGTGATGTCTTCCGGTGTGTATTGTATCAGGTCGGTGGGTTCGCATGGTCGGGGTCTGGGGTCGTTCGGATCCTTGGGTCAGGTCTTTCATGAACTGTGGCTTGTGATGTGTCCTTGCTTGTTCGTGGCGTCTTGGATCGGTGAGGATCGGAACGTCGGGCTATTTGTCTTTCTTCGTGTTTTGTGACCAGGGCGGGGGGAATGGGCGGAGGGTGGGGAACGGCGATGTCGCGTCGGACCCGGCTGGCTGGGGAACTGCCAGGCGATGCGTCATCCCAGGAACCCGCTGCCGAAGAAGACACAAGACGCCAAAGCTCCGGCCCAGGATGATGTGTGATAATGACCTACCCCGCACCTCCAACAGATGTTACAGAGCGGCAAGCCGATGAAGAAAGGAAACAGGACATGACTGATGGTGATGGTAGATAATGGTAGATGAATGATGGCAGACCTAGCGCGAGCGCGCCTGCCCACGCCAGTGCACGCTTCTTCTTGCACGCCCATAACAATATGTTGCCACTTGGTGTTCTCAGGTGGCGCCTGAAAGAAGAAGATGTTGATGTGTGTTCGCGTGTGGTCGGCGGAACTCTGCTTGTCTGCTTTTTGACAAAAGCTCGCCTGTCTTTTTCGTGAAGTGTAGACCTGCTTTCCGTGACATATTTTGGTGTCGGCGAAGAGTATCGATCCCTGTATATGTCCACAAACGTCCGCACGCCCAGGACTCAAATCGCGTGCCAATCGACACCCCTGTGTATTGTGATAGCCGGAGGAATCCATGACTGCCCCCTGAACCTGGGCTGTTGGAGTTCAGCACCGCACCACCCCTCGACCTGCCGTGCAAGCTCCAGGTTCCTACACCTTGCAGAATCCATGACTGCCTCAGCCCTTCCACAGCAGACAGGCCGAATACGTCGAACACTGGCTCATGCAGTTGAACGAGTCGCCTCATTTAATCAGTGGGACAATGCCATCAATCCCAGAAAGCTCTTCTTCAGCCTGGGAGATGGCGCTCGCATTTTGTACGACAATAAAGAAGCCGCCCTAAATCATGGCGCGAGTTCTGCCGACGCATCCTTGAGACTTACACCAGCTCGGATCGGCGAGAACACGCAGAAAGGGCTTCAGAGTCTCGCATGCAGATGTCGAATGAGACTGCAACCATGTACGTGGATGACAAAACACGGCTCTTCCGACGATCTGACCCGGCCATGCCCGAAGACAAAAAGGTGCGCCACCTCATGCACGGCGGTAAAGAGCAGGTGTTCGCTGTTCTCGCGCGCAATTCACCAAGCACGGTTGTGGGGCTTCTTGCGGAAGCTGTCAGAATGGAGCGGATGCCCCAGCAGCGGTCTACAACCTACAACAAGCTGGTACTCGCTGCTTCGGTTGCAGAGCCGCTTTCAGCCTTCGGGGCCACCCAGAAACTACGCGCCATCATCCGCTCACTTTTACGCGAAGAGCTCCAGATGCTTTTCCGTGCTCCCCACCCGATGGTTAGGTCTATAGCTAGTATTTTCCGCGAAAAGCTTCAAACATTGATGCCTTTTGTATTGCCTGCTGATCCGGCGCCATTTTTCCCGGAGTACCATCGTCCAGCTTATGCAGATATGTTGCGACGCCGTGCAACTACTACGACGCCATTACAGCCGCCCGATCAAGGCTCACTGTATTCCGCACAAACTGAGCCGTGCATTGAAAACCGACGATCACCCCAGTGGAAGGCGGACCTGTGGCGCGCCCCAAATGACCAGCGCTTGTGCTTCCATTAGGAGAAATCAGGTCGTCTGTATCGCCAGTTCCCCCATCGACACCTGGGACTGCATGGATGTCCAATTAAAATGCGTCTCCCTGCATTAGGCGAGCGACTCCATGAGATTGAGGACAACTTAGTCCAGCAGCCAAATTCCCAGCGGCAGTCGCGCTCCTCGTCCCCACGTCGATGATCACCGCAGGCCAAATCTTCCTGGATGGCGCAGCGCCGGTCGCGAAATCCCCGTCGGGAAAACTAAACGCTTGCAATTGACATGACGAAGACCCTCCGACAACGAGACATGTGAGCGACCGCGATTTTACGGTACCGAAGACAGTTCCAACCGCTGACGATCAATTTTCGCTGGACATACCGATGGTTCTCGACTGCCATACAGTTAGCTCATAGGTGGACACTGGCGCTGAAGTTCGATTTTAAGCAACAAGCTAATGGCGCTTCTTAAAAAAGTAAAGACTCCATGGCCTGGCACGCAGATTCGCACCGCTGGTGGACTTGTTGTAACTCCGAGTGGCCTGTGGACGGCAAAAGTTCAAATTCGCAGCTCCAGATTCGTTTCCAGCTGCCTCGTTGTGCCTGACTGCTCCCGTGACTGTATCCTTATTGTTAATTTCCTCTGGGAATACGGAGCTATTATCAACCTCCGAAAGCGTACAGTGATATTTTCAACCGAGACCGCTGCTGATACACGCACCGATAATTGCCAACGCAGCACCTCCCTACAAATTTGAGCCGAGAGTGGGTCGATTCCGGCACGTGCCATTGTTTTTGTGACTGTTACCTGCAGCGAACTGCATGACGAGCCAGCGCTGGCGGAAGTCCACCAGTCTCATTTTCTCACCAGCGCGCAGCCTCCTTCCCCTCCGCGACGGCCGGTCTGAGCTCCGGGCGATTAACTCCACCACCGACCCCCGGAATCTTTTTCGTGCTACTGCCATCGCATTCGTCCAGCCTTAGTGAGTGTTTCTGGATATCTTCGTTTGGGGCTGTTAGCATTGTGCACCCACTCCGTGACCATCTTGACATTAGTCAGGATCTCTCGGAAACACAGAAGCGTGACATACGCCCACTTTTACTGGTGTAGAGCGCTTGTTTCGTGCCTTCATTGAACGTACGGCAAACGCCTCTTGTGAAGCACCAATTATTACTCCCGACGACGCCCGCCCTATCTGCCAGCAGCCGCACCGTATCTCAACGGCGGAGCGTTAAGCGATTCAGACAAAGGTGTGGAGAAGCTTTGTGATGGCGTGATACAACCGTCCAACAGCCTGTGGTCGTCCCCTGTCATGCTGGTAAAGAAAAAGAATGAGGCCCTACGCTTCTATGTTGATTATCGAAAGTTGAACGACACCACTAAAAAGACGTCTACCAGCTGCACTGTATCGATGATTCGCTCGACAGGCATCGTTGCGCCCAGTACTTCTCTAATTGACTTGACGAGCGGGTACGGGCAAATTGATGCCCCCACTCATCACCCGAGATAGACTGCACGAGTTTAAAGTACAGCCTTTCGGCCTATGTTCAGCGCATTATGGATACGGTTTTTGCCTGCCTCAATTGGCAAATTTTATTTCGAAGCCTTTGTCGTGTTCTCTGAAACCTCTACGACCACCTTGAACGCCGGCGCGCCGTATTAGATGCCCACCAGTCAGTTCACCTGACGCTAAAGACCGAGAAGTGCCACTTTGGCTACCAAGGGATAAAGATTTTTGGTTATCTTGCGAGCACCGCGGGCGTTAGTGCAGACCCCGACAAGACTGCTAGCGTTGCTTTCCTGCCTCGAAAAGGAGTTTGAAACATTTCCTGGGTCTTTGTGCGTACTACCGCCGCTTCATCGCCGACATTTCCAAGCTAGCCGCACCCCTGACCCGCCTCACGCGGGATTATACGCAGTTCGCTTGGGCCGCGAGCAACAGGATTCTTTTGCGGAGCTGCACAGGGGATGCATTCTACCCCCATTCCTGCGCACATTGATGAAGACGCTGCCACCAATGCCCACACCGCCGACAGCAATATCGGCCTGGGCGCTGTACTCGTTCAACACCAAGTTCGCGTGGACAGGGTCATTGCGTATGCCAGCCGCATGCACTCCCGCGCTGAAACAAACTATTCTGCTGCAGAAAAGAAGTGCCTCGTGGCTATGTGCGCAAATATAAAATTTAACCTTTGCCTTTGTGGCCGGCCGCTTGAAGTGGTTACCGACCACGATGCATCGGGGCGCCTAGCACGATGGAACCTTCATCTTCAAGAATTTTATTACACCATCCTGTACAAATCTGGTCAAAAGCACGAAGATGCTGACGCGCGCTCACGGGCACCCGTGGGATTAGGAGATATGGCCACGAATGATTACAGAGGTTTTCTTGGAATAGTGAATGCCTTATACATAATGATCCGACAGCGAGCTGACCCAGTCATTCGACCTGGTTCAGCTCGAATGACATGGAGTTGTAATGTTTTAGCTGGCATGCACACAAAAGGCTCGGTCTTAGTGAGCCCGTGTCTGTTGGCTAAAACGAGAGAAAATAAGTAAAATAAAATAAAAATGACGAAAATGACAGAGTCCAGCTGCATGCCCCATCACTTTGCCTTGTACCTGGGCCAGGATGACAGTGAAGCAGTGTCTGTATCCCCAAGGGCAGACCACATTATGTTAGTCCTCAACAACGGCAATGTTGTCCGCCTCGCCTGCTCCGTCGCCAGCTGTCAGCGGTGCCTTTTCTGCTTTCTTCTTCTTTTTCTTGGCTGACCTGGCTATCACCGAGCGATTGAGCAGCGCACTGAGAGCCTCGTCCTCCACCTTGTATTAAGACTCGAAGAGGTCAAGGTCCAGCTGGCCACCAGTGATGCGGTTTGAACCGGATGGCATCAACAGCACTGTGTACTTGAACTGGGCCACAAACTCGCCCTCTTTCTCGTACAGCACCTGGAATGGGTCAAGCAGCTTGTGGTTGACACACTCCAGCACTCCCATTTTTGCTTTAACCTCCTCGTCAAACGCCCTTAGCGCGAAAGGCATAGAGGCGGACTGCTTGTCTACAATGCTAACAAAAGCTCGAGAGGCCTTGCTTCGCAATAGGTAGGTCTCGTCAGTGCGCTTATACACCGTAGTCCGGGTATCCATCTCACGACCCTTGCCTTCTCCCGTGCTCACAAGGACGTCAAAGGCATATACCTCGTGCAGCTCAAACTCGCATTTTTCGTGCTCTTTCCTTTGCGCTTCAGTTGGGTTCTGGATGATTGACTTCTCTCCATCTATCCTGTACTGCTTGAACTGATGCGACAACATGCCTTCAACAGGCTTGCATTTGTAGGATTCTGCTACTTTCTCTATCACATCCGTCACGGCATTGTTCTCTCCACTAGGCTTGACCAGCCGTAGAGCCGCTTCGGCTGCATAGAAGGCAGCCTTGATCACATCAGCCTTCCTGCCAGTCACTTTGTTATCGGGGCTTGCTCCCACGATGACTGTATGTGCCACAACCGCAATGAAGCCATCAATGTGAGCTCCTAAATCGAGCTTGACTACTTCCCCGTCTTTCAGGATATACTCCGCATCAGATTTGAGTGGGGAGTAGTGGCAGAGAGTCATTGACCACCTGGATGGTAGCGCTGCTGATGTCTCTCGCCAGTTCCGCAGGAACCTGTATACATTCTGTCTCCGCAATGGCGCTATATTCAAGAAAAACTCTAGCATTGTTGACCGAGCGCACCTTTCGTCGTGCCGAACGACATCCGTGCCAATACCCTTTTTTCTTGTCACGATGAGCCCATCTCCGGCCCATCACGCACACACGCCCTAGTTCGTCAAGCCTATTATTGGCCTAAACAGTCTGACGCCATCCATCGCTAAGTCAGAGGCGGCCGCAAGTGCCAACGTCGAAAGGCACTCCCTCTCATTCCCAGGGCTTTGCTCCACCCTATTACGCCGCCTCGGACGCCATTTGACCCAGTCGGCATCGCCCCTCTGGACCCATTTCCACTACATCGGCCTGTAAAAAATTGATTATTACGCGACCTATTATTTCACACGGTATGCAGAAACCAAAGCGGCGCAGCGTGGCATACCATTTGAGATCGCTCAGTCTTTTTTGCAGCAAATCATGTTGCGTCATCGCTCGCCGTCCCTAGTCGCCGACAGGGGCACCACATTTAGGGCACAGCTAATGAACGACGCATTTGAGATTAGTTATACGAACCACCGAAAAACCACGACCTATCACCCGCAGGCGAATGGCCTCACATAAATACTCAACAAAATCATCGCCGACATGATAGCAGTGTAGCCTCGCCGATCAAATTATGAAGTAAAATTCTCCCCTACATCACAAATGCCTACAACACGGCCATTCAAGAGACGACGCGCTTCACACCATTTGGCCTGGTCTACGGGCGTGAAGTTCAGATGATGTTAGATTCCATGCTTCCGAGCGGCAGTGATGATCATCCACTCACGCCAGATGCCGAATAGGTTGCTCAGAGCACTGAGGAAGCACGTTAACTTGCCCGCATTCACATTCAGCAGCAACAGGGCACGGATGCACGTCGCTACAACCTCCGTCATCGATATTCAGATACCAACCTGAAGAGAATGTTTGGGTGTGGACCCCGGTGTGTCGGCCTGGCTTGTGTGAGAAACTGATCTCAAGTTACTTTGGACCTTATGAAGTTTTGCAACGTGTCACGGAAGTGAAATACGAAGTCCTTGCAGCTGGCACTGTGCAGCCCTCGCGTTGTCAACCATGCTCCGAGAACGTGCACGCTGCCCGCATGAAGCCGTATTTCCCGCTGTAAAGTGCAATGTGCCCTTGCACCGGCCATTGCTCATGCTCAGCCACAGCTTTTCTTTTTTTGTGAAGGGGAGTAATGCCACCGGGTGTTCTCAGGTGGCGCCTGAAAGAAGACATTCAAGTGTATTCGCGCGCTGTCTGCGGAAGTCTGCTTGTTGACAAAGCCTCGCCTGCCTTTTTCGTGAAGTGTAAATCTGCTTCCCGTGACAATACACATATTTGTGCTCCACTTCCTTCATCAATTCCTGGTTCTCCAAGGCGAGGTCTATACAAGTACTTCGAAAAGGTTCCACCGCCGTGGGTGGCATTAGGAGCGAGAGGACACATGATGAATTCTCCCGCATAAACGGTAAGAAAGGCCGGTTTCGTTTTGCAGAGAAAAGCTACACTACGCAGGTCAGAGCTGCACTTCGCGTGTGCGGGTGCCGACAGTTGTGCGCATGCGCGAAAGCCAAGTTACAGCCTGAGAGGCGCAGGTGCGTCGCCTCCTATCCTCAGCCGTCGCCGACTCCACCGGCTGACCTAAAAATGTGCCGCGTGCTACTGCGCATGGGCGTCGCCTCTTTGCCACGCTCGCCGCTGTCGCCTGACCTTTAGCCGGGGAGCGTGTTTACGACAGAGGCACCGCTCGCTACTGCGCATGCGCAAGGAGGGTGAGCCGCGTGTATATTGAAAGTGTTTTAATTCAGACAACACAGTTACAGTTGTCTAGAGGACAGATCAAAAGGCAATTAAGTGCGTGACGAAGAGTCAGCCCCCATCATGGTCCAACTCAGGAGCACAAGACATTCGGAGCAGAAAGAACACACTCAGTCCATATTCATAATCGAACATGACGAAACACATTTATGGTGACGAACGAAAAAGCACAAAAATAACTACATTGAAAGCTACAATAAATGCGCCGGGAGTGACAACAGGTACAAAACGATGTCCTTTTTGCAATTATGGTATCGCAGCGCTTTCAGACAAGGACAAAGACTAGGGACACACGCAACTTGTCTTTTGTCTCTAGTCCTTTGTCCTTGTCTGAAAGCGCTGCGATACCATAATGTTTGGTAACCACCACCAACTAGCCCAGCAGTATACCCTACACCTTTTTGCGAGCTTTCAAAGACTTGCTTTCATAAATATTGCCTTAAGTAGGATTATGATATTTAAAACAACTAGGAATTCTGTGAGTTTCTGGATGCCGTAGTTAGTGCGAATTGCTCCTTTATTAAAATTTGTCTTTCGCTTGTTGTATTTGTGCACTTAGGCGATGTGCGCGTGATAAAACAATCTACTAGGTTTTCTATATATTTGATTCCAGTTTATTCGCACGTAGCCATAAAGATAAGTTTTTCAACCATGTATTGGCCTCTATCTGCAGTGCATCCAGAGTTTGTCCCAAGAAAATGATAATATTGTCACACTGTTTGCGACTGGCGCTAGGTTAACAGAGCCAGTACAGGTGGAATTTCACGTACCGAGCTTTAGGTATGTCCTGCCAGTCCGGAGCCTATTCACTTCAACGTCGTTTTCACTCCGAGTGCCCCTGACATTCCTTCCTCCTTAGGCATAACGCACACAATCACACGTGCACACAAGCGGACAAAAGCAACCAAAAAAATGTTTGCAGATGCAGTTTGTCAGTACCGCGCTAATTACGGCTTTAATCGCAAGACATGAACTCTCTCTGGACGAGGTAGCCGACGACCTGTGTGCTCTGATCGATCCGGGAGCTCCTCCTAAATGACGTTGCTGATGCGCCGCACGATTATATATAGTCCGAAGTAGCGGCAAATTAGCTTGTCTGACAGGCCGCGGTGTCGAACAGGAGTTCACACCCACACCTGGTCACCGGTGTTGTAGGAAGCTTTTCCGTGGCGGAGGATGTACCGACGTGAATCTCTGTCCTGTTGCTGGGTGATGTGGATGCGTGCTAGTTAGCGTGCTTGCTCAGCATGTTGGGCAAACTGCTCAGCGTCAGAACAAAGTTCGGTATCTATTTGGCAAGGGAGCATTGCTTCCAGCATCGTCCGAACCTCGCTGCCATAAACGAGGCGAAACGGCGTGAAACGTGTAGTCTCTTGGACTGCCGTATTGTATGCGAATGTCACACATGATACGATCGCATCCATGTCTTGTGCTGGGCGTCAACAGACATCGTCAGCACATCCGTGATGGCCTTATTAAGCCTTTCTATCAGCCCATTGGTCTGCGGATGGTAAGCAGTAGCTTTTCGATGTGCCGTACCACTGAGGTGAAAGACTTCAGCCATCATTTGTAAGTAAAGCGGTAATGCGAAACGCATTACCATTACCGCTTTTTCAGTACGCTTTTGAAATCACGCGCAGCTAATGGTACGAAGTTCTGGAATGTAAACATGTGATTGGAGATTAATAATATTGTTACGGACGACAAGGAAGAATAAGCGGGCAGTGGCGCGGGCAGGAGCGCTCGCGCTAGGCCCGCGAACATTCAATAAACGTCATCTACCATCGTCATCAGTCATGTTCTGTCTCCTGTCTTTATCGGCTTGCCGCTTCTTACATTTGGTTGGAGGTGCGGCGTACGGCATCCCCATTGGAGCATCGACGCCATCTTCAAGCCGGGACCATCACCGAGGGCCCAGGGACATCGCCGAGCAGCTTTGCCCCAGCCCTTCAAGCCCAGACCTGAACAACTACCACCGCCCAGCCCCCAGCCCGGACCTGAAGACAAGGAGAACAGACATACCGATCAGAACCGAGAGGAAGGACCCGAAAGACCCGAATGACCCGAAGGAACCGATGGACACGAGCACGCAACCCCCGCCCAAGCTGCTCGACGTGACCTCGAGCCATCGGTCCCATGGACTCTGGTGACGGATGATTGACAGCTCCAAGGGAGGCGGATCACCCACGCATCAGACATCGTACTGGCAAGCCGTTCTATTCTTCCTTCTTCCTCTTCTTCTTCAAGCATCCAGACACGCCCATCATCATGCCATAAAATCATTAACATCGCTGAACTTCCTCGTCCACGATCGGGACGATTGCTCAGTGGCCCCGGGTCATGTTACGGATGACAAGGAAGAAGAAGCGGGCAGTGGCGCTGGCAGGAGCGCTCGCGCTAGACCAGCGAACATTCAATAAACGTCATCTACCATCGTCATCGGTCATGTTCTGTCTCCTGTCTTCATCGGTTTGCCGCTTCGGAACAATATAATTACCGCTTTATATACTATGGCTATCAATTTATTTGGAGCTAAGGGTAAGAAATCATGCAAATTAAACATGCGAAAGGGGCTAGTTTTATGATACGGTTTCCGAACCACCCCTTAAAGGAAGAGCGTTAATGCTTTATTATTTGCAAAGTATGCGTCATTACCTTCGTCAGTGTCGCGAGCAAATATATTCATGGTTCTCGCAGGTATGGTGAACGTAAAATGAGTGTTTATCGGGATGTTTGACCCAACGGAGGCATAACATGGCCGAGTTGGCACACACGTCCAACTTGGGCACTTCTTTTGAGTTCGCAGAATGACATCAGATCCTTTCTCTCAGATCCCTTGGATCCCATATTAGTCGAGCTCTCAAAGGCCATCTGGGATTGATCGTATTCCATGGCTTCGACTCTGACTGAAGGTGTGCGAGCTTTCCTTATGTGGCATTCTTCGAATTTGCGCCTATTGGTAAATGTCGGATACCAGACATAAAGGGCTTCTCTTGCGACACACACTTAGCTCTATTTGTTAATGACCTAAGCTCCAAACTTGATCACAACATTCTAGTGGACGCCCTCTTCTTAAATTTCGAAAAGGCGTTTGACAGAGTTCCCCTCAATTCCTTGGTACTTGACTGGCTTCGTAACTTTCTAACTAACCGGCAACAGTTTGTTTCGCTAATAAATGCTCTTCTTCTCACTCCTCTGTTAAATCTGGGGTACCCCAGGGCACAGTACTGGGGCCCCTGCTTTTTCTTATCCATATAAACGACCTGCTAACTGACATATGCTCTAACATACGCCTATTTGCTGACGATTGTGTTGTGTACCGTCCCATAGGCTCCGTACAGTGAAGTTTGCGCGCGACCCCTGCGCCACCTACCTCACTTCCAACGAAACTTTGAGAAGGCGCTGCGGCCCCAGCGCACACTTTCAGACGCAGTTCAACGGCGGCGAGTGGTAGTCTCGGAAAAAAATAATGCGAGAAGAACAAAAAGGGATCGTCAGTATTGATGCGCCATGGATTACCGTAGGCGCGAAGGCTAGTTGGGCATTGAATTCTTGATTCCCAGGCAGGCCGCACGAGGGACCGGCACTGGTACGTTACTCTACCCTAAAGAGCAATGCACCATACTACCCGTCCTTTATTTCATTTTTAACTGTGCATTTTTTATCGGGTTGAGGGTAAGTATAATATTTATTAACCGGTGAACCATTAGTAGCTTTCACCAAGTGATGCGGAAGCATACCGAAGAATCACGTCGGTTTTCTTTTCCACTAAGAGGAGAAGGTGTGTTATGGTAACGAGTTTTTTTTTTGGTATTTATTTTACTTCATATTGTTTTTGGTTGTTCTTTTCTTATTTTCTTGTTATTTTCCATCTCCTAGCCTGCGAGGGACAAAACTTGTTCAGTGCGGCCCGCTTAGCAAATACGAGTTTTAGACCCCTGTTATATTCCCTTGTTGGCTTACAGATTGTCACTAGCCACAAAAAAAAGCTAGTGCATACCTTAACATACAATCGCACCCGCTGGTAGGGCACAAACGACGGTGGGCGGCCACTGGCTGCCTACCGCCTCCCCTGCGTCATCAACCACGGCCTGCCTTAAGGGGAGCGCGCTCCCCTTGAAATCGACCGTGTCTCGACCATGCTCAGTAACGCGGAATTCGCCATGGCGGCGCTGAGTGCGGTGCTCCTCCGCAGAGCCCCCTGTTCACTGTACGGAGCCTATAATCACTCACAGTGATCGCCAACTTCTTCAATCTGACATAGATCGCATTTTAACTTGGTGCAGTAAATGGCTCATGTCTCTTAACGTGAAAAAAACTTCTTTATTTTTTTTTTTCGCAGGCGTCCCTCTGAACCACCTTTTAAGTACCTAATAGCTAACTCAGAAATTGCAGCTGTAACCACATATAAATTACCTCGGCCTAAACTTAACACATGATCTTAAGTAGACATACCCCGTAACTCAAATTTCTAAAGAAGCAAATCGAGGTCTGGGGAATTTTCGGCGAACACTACGTCTAGCACCACCATTGTTAAAATCACTAGCCTATGTAATATTTGTACGGCCCAAACTAGAATATGCATGCACTATTTGGGACAATAATCAACTTAATCTTTTTAACACGCTAGAAGCTATACAGAACCGCGCCGCTTCTCTGCAGTCATCTTCTCATCATAATTCATCTTCTCTGCATAATCTTATCATGAAAGTGCAACCAAACTGAAATGCAATGCTCATTTTTCAAATTTAGCTAACCGGCGTAGCATCGCAAGAATATGTCTATTTCATAAATTCTATTATCATCTTTCGCACGAATCTGTTATCATCCCTGCATACCGCACCTCCAGCCGCACAAACCACGAAAAGACAACCCATCCTTCGCAACCCATCTGCGCATCTATATTCGTTTTTTGTTCGTACAGCAAAAGACTGGATTGACTTGCTGCCGACGTCGTGCTCCATACAGACCCATCACTGTTCAAGTCATCACTCGAAGCAATATTATGCCCTGAAACTCACCCTCTCAAGCAGTACCCTTTCAATGGATCCTTTGAGGTTGAAATAAATAAATAAAAAACAGTCAATTAAAAGACTGCTAGAATCAATTAGAAAATGGAACCAAATCAAAAGAGGATGCGTCATAGGAACCAATAAACGAAACGTATTAACAGAACCGCTTCTTATCAAGCTCAAAAAGCTTGGGAAGAAGCCCCACGTCAAATTTCTACCGTTACTCGCGGTAAATAAGCTGTATGGGCCTGACTGCATTTTCGAACTGAAACACTAATCTGCCCTTGCTCGCCAATACGTAAAGAAGATATTTAGTTTTCAAAAGAAGTATCCTATGTCTTTTTTGATCGGCGTCAAACTCGTTTGTGAAAATAAAAGCTTATTCCTGCATTCTGAGGACCGCTTCAGCACGCTTCCTATAAAGTTGAAAACATACCTGAGCCCAATTAATGTGTGCTAAATTATTGACTTCAATTCATGTCTTTTTGGTTATTTATAACAATGAAGTGTAAATTTTTATGCTTATGTGCATCTAATGATTGGATAAAACTGAATTCTTCACCCATTTACATGTTCATAGACGCTTCTTTCATGTGGCGAGCTGGTAGTTTACAGGTACAGTACTCACGGATTGAAATAGGACATTCGGAGCGCGTGGCCGTCGCTGAATGCAAGGCAGTGTGGTAAACAGGCCGGCTTATTGGCGACCGGAAGGAGCAGTTCTGCTTCTTAGATGTTCTCCCCCTCGCGCTATACCACAATGCAGCATCTTGGTTCCATGAGCATCCCCGGGCGGCGCTGCATGCAGCGACGGCCACGCGCTCCGAGTGTCCTATTTCAATCCGTGAGTACTGTACATTTTTATTTGTTGCTAACTTACCTGCGCAGCATTGGCCAGCAGATACATGAATATAATATTTATTTTAATTGGCAACGTTTGTTCAATTCCCAACACCCAAACCTAAAAAGGAAGTATAAATGTAAATCTCCCTGCAAGTAGGTGCACTGAGACTTCCTGCTTTCATATTAGCTATTTTGAAATACCAATCCAGTTTTCGTGCTCCCTGCCGAGTGCTTCTGAAGCCACTGGCCTCAAAATAGTTATATTCAAGGCTGCATGCGCGCAGTCAGTGACGTGGGCTCTTTCGTCAAATTTGAGAATGAAACTCGCTGTGACGAGGCCAGAGGTGTTGCCGCTGTTCTTTTTCAAGACAGACTTCTTTTTCTTTTCCGCAGTATTTATTTTGATGTGTGAACTTCACTTGCATTATGGTGCAGGCGCCTGAGAATACATATTTTGACGACTTACAGTCTGTTATAAGTGGTTTCCCGGATTAGAATAAAAAGGGAAGATTAAAAAATTGGTGATGATTACGGTACTTCCTAATGCGAAATTTGAGCGCAGCTCATCAGCTGTTTTATATTTTTGACAGATTGAGGCAAAGAATTTCAGCAAGACATGTATGTACAGTTAGAGACAACTAGTTACAAGGGACAACGGCGATGACGACGCGAAACCCAGGAACGGGCGTTAACAGGCTTAATGCTGAAACGATGCCATTCGAGACCTTTTTAGAAAAGCGAAGTTTGTTTAGCGAAGTTTAGAAAAGCGAAGTTTAGAAAAGCGAACAATGCTCAAGGTTTTGGCAAAGAAGGATATAAAAATACATGCTGTATAATTTTGTTCATTACCAAGTTACGAGAACTCAAACATGTAACTTCTCCAGCGTTGGCCAAAACATCTGAATTCAGGTTGTGCAGCAGCTGCTACTCCGTCCGCAGCTGTTATAAATATGTGAAATGACATATTTGAGGCATTTTTGAAGCCCTAAGAAGTTGTTTCGCTGCGCATACATAGGATGTTGACGTCCAAGACAAAATGACAAGAGATCAAAGCATAAGCACGGAACAGTTTCACTCACTTCATTTTATTACCTTAAAGGCCCTCATTACAGGGTATCACATAAAAATAAAAAGAGAATACAGACTCTCTTGTATTCATTTTTCCTAGCCGTAAACTGGTATCATAAATATTTGACGATATGCATTAGTGAATAATTTCTAATTGTATCTTCATTTCCTATGAGTGACAAATGTTCAACACGACTTGTGTTGATGATTCTTCAAGCTTGTTATCCTTGCCATTGAATGTATCAACTTTCCCTTGGATCTATAAGTGTACACTTGGCCTACGTTAGTAATTTTAGCACCCTCTTTTTGTTCTTGTGTAAAGCAGTCCATGTGCGTTCTGTCAGTGACTCCCAGATTAAGATATTCTAGGGCCCCTCAATCTGTTCGTAGATTTATACTTTGAACATTTTAACGATGCAACCTTTATTTCTGGAAAAAAACATTTAAAAAAATGTAAGCTGAGGCGCATAAAGATCCCGTGGACTGCAGAAACTGGGACAGAAGAGCGAAATTAATACAAAATTATCTTAGTTCTCTTGTGGGTCAAAGATAAATCCTGCTTGGCATCTTTGGTGCCTTGTGCATACAACTTCGAAAGCGTCAATGCATTCATGCAACCAGTTACAACCCTTTTTTCCTGGTCAATTCCTTGTGAAGGTTTTTTCCCAAGTTCAAGGATCTCTTGCATGTTCAAGTTCAAGTTCCGAAGTTCAAGGATCAGCCTTCCTGATAAGAGACCGTTTCTGGCGCTAATTGTTTAACATTCATGCTGCCTGTTCCGTGGTTGTTAAGGCAAGACTGGTGTTTTACTAATTCGTAAATGTCATTGCAGGTTTTCCCATCTCCTTATGAACGCACAGTTGTTTGGCCACACTTTGTGCTTTCGTTATTTGGTTCGAAATGCCCTGCACCCTTTTTGCTCACACATGTGACATGATCTTAAAGAAGATCTTTGTTTTCGCAAGAACGGGAATTTTGCCTAGCGTGAAGCAGGCATCTGCCGCGTCATGTGTCAAATACAAATGCGTCTGCATGAGGAGCATTTTGGGACTAATAATCTTAAAACTACTAGCGTATAAAGTGTTTTGCTATGGACACGAGCTCGGCGTACTTGACACAGCGCAAAAGACATACAGGTGGAGCTCGCAGACGCCCAAAGTAGCCGTGCACGGTCTTCTATGAAGTGCTTTTAACCTATGAAGCAGATTGGGAGCTGCGTTCGACTCCAGGTATCTAGGCTGTGAAGTTTGAGCGGCTATATCTGCGACCAAATATAGAGCAGAAAGCAGCATGTATGAATACACAAGACGCGATTCTCATTGGGAGTAACACGCAGCTATATGAGTACACTTTAGGAAGAGGAAAAGGTGACATCGATACACACATTTTTCAGGATAATTCAAATATGCATGACCTCTAATACCTTTTATAATAGCCTTATATCCTTTTATAATAAGCCTTTCTAATCATTTTATAATAGCATTTTATAATAAGCCCATAAAATGATTCAATGTGCGATTGAACAATAAGAGTCCGGGAGCGCGCTAAAGAAATTATGTTTTGGTTAGACGTGCGCCCGCAAAAGAAATAAGCTATTAGTCGTGGGCGTTAACAACAAACATGCTCGCTGGTGGTCCGTCAAAGTTCCTGTCGCGCTAGTCAACGCTCAATCAAAAGGCGGCGCAGAAAAACGTAATGCCGCAAACCATGACTAGTATAACCAGAAACTTGTGGAAACACACAGGAAAAGATAGAATCTTTGACGCACATCCCGAGGCAAATTGCGCGTCAATGAAAATGATGAAATTTCGTCTAGCAACAATGAGCATGAAAAAACAAAGAATACAGATTCGCTCCACTCACTAGATTTACAATTACAAGACCGCAAGCTGGCGGGTGTCGAAAAAGAAGAAAGATTTGAATGGCTTGCGGTATTTATCCCGTCTGTGAAAGGCATCACCTCGATGATCCGAAAATAAGCACAGAAAGGTTAACAAAATGCGCGAAATTAAAATATCCAGGGCCTTTAACGCGCGTAATAAGTGTTTAGGCGCAGAACATGGACAATTTCTGGAAGCTCCCGGCGCCGCTGTGATGTGGTCGTGCGTCTAGGATGATGTCATATTTATGATGCCCGATGCGCCGAAGGTCGTTTTATGTGCCAACGTACCGCCGCAAGAGCGGATGCGCCCTCGCGGACTGAGTGATGAACTCAATACGCGACAGCGTATAGACGTCCATACTCAGACTTGGTCTCCTGGTTTCAACTTAGCGTCGCGTCGTCGCAAGTTGTATCATCGCGTGTCGGCGCGTTGCTGGTCTTTGGTGCGCATCCGGGCCAGTCGTCAGGCTTCCTCTGCCCGCTGCAGGTTGGCGGCGAAGTCGCGGTTGTCTTCTGTCACGTGCGGTGTCGTGGGCTCCCTGCCGTATAGAGACAAGCTGGAACTCGGTCGCTCTGGTTTTTTCCTTGACGGCTGTGTAATACGCGAATATCACGTAAGGTATGATGGTGTTCCAGATCTTGTGTTCGGCGTCGACGTAAACAGCAATCATACCCTCTATCCCTCTGTTAAGGCGCCCCGTAAGTCCTATGGTCTTGGGATGCTGCGCTGTTGTATGTCGATGATTTGTATGACTGTAGGTTAAGATGACTAGCGTGAGCTCTGCCGTTAAAGATGTTTCCATGTGCGTAATGAGTACTTCAGGGGTAACGTGTTGCAAATAATGCGTTCAACGAAGAACTTGGCGACTTCTGCCGCGGTGCCACTAGATAGGGCTGTCGCTTCGGCATCTGTGGCCACAATAATCCCCTTTTTGCCCTCAGATGAAGTTAGAAAAGGGCCGAGAAGATGCATCCCAATTCGCGCAAATGGCCTATTCGGGGGTGGTATGGGGTTCAGGATCTGTGTATGCCTGATCGAGGACGTCCTTCGTCGCTGAAACTCGCGGCATATTACTACGCAATGAGTGAAGTCAGCAGGCAATGTACGCGCAAACACAAAATGCCCTGCTGTCGGTTAATCGTGCAATACTTGCAGAATTTCCCACTGGAGGCTTACGGTTACAACACGAAGCTCCGCAGTCTTGTTGGGTGCGAAGTTCTTCACGAGGACGTCATTGCTAATTGCGAGTGACGAAAAAGTACGCCTGAACACAGCAAGAGGCGAAACGTTTTTGCCTTCAAGGTAATCGGCTAGGTCTTTTAAGTCAGGGTCCGAGCGCTGCTGCTCCGCAAAAATGATCTCGCTTACAGTCTGAAAAAGGTGTCGTTGTCATCGTCCTTCGAGGGAGCGTCGAAGGTAGCGCGAGATAAGTTGTCTTCATCGGAATGCTCGCGGCGCGTCCTCTAGACTACAGTCCCGTCAAATTCCTGGAGACGTGCGCTTCTTCGGCCATGACGGCCGGATGAGTCTTTCAAATTGGCGAGCCAGCAGAGCTCATGGCAATCGCTTGCGTTCTTCAATTATTGCCCATATACGTACGGAGTGAACTTGATCGTGGGCCAAAATACGCGAGACACGCCTCGGTGATCGAGTAATTCGATATGGATTCTGAGATTGACCTGCTAATAAGCATCAGCGATACCTGAATCTTAGTGTGTCGGGAGTGCTACTTTTCTGCCTTCAAGCTTGAGTAAAGAAATATGACGGTGCTGCGGACAACTGGTGTGTTGAAAAGTTCACACTGCCACGGCGAATGCCCGAAAGCATGTGATCCTTTCAAGCACCTATTAGTGCAATTACTAGAGTCGCGGTTTTGTGGCCCGCAATTACTCGTATAGGTACACGCAAAGGTAACAATTGTTTCTTCTGTACAATGCTGGCACGGAAGAGCAGAAATTAGGCTGTCATCAGCTGCAACCTTCGATGTCTCAAAAACGCAGTTCCTGAAAATAAGGGACCGCGGAGGAATAATACCAAATAATGCGATGCGCAGCAAACTACCCGAAAAATGCAGGCTACGGCGACATGTAAAGAATTGCGCCCGACATACGAAAGAATCTCAGTTAAATGAGACATATGGGCTCACGTATTGATTCTCTCTGTAAGGAGTCTCAATATGCATCTGTAACTAGACGGAGGTGTTCGAGGTTTATTTGAAGTTTTTCGGGTGAATTAGGTTTCTTTATTTCAGGTTTATTTGTTTCAGTATCTAGGAATGAAAAAGGGAGAAAATGGGTTTGTTAAACAATGCACAATTAACATTCGATCATCGCCTCTGCGAGCGCTTGCCCCTGTGCAGGTGTGTTTGGCATTTTCTTCGCACCCACAAGATCAGTCGTTGATCTCATATCTGGCATTGTGTCCAAAGCAGATTTCCAGTAGTAGTTTGATAGAGGATGAAAAGTTGATTCTTCTTGGGTTGGAGGAATTTCATAGGAAAGCTGCCGCATCTGTGATGTCATGAAGATAAGATGAGGTGTTAGCGGTATTTAGAAATGTGTGCTACGGCGTCCGCTTTCGGGATATGCTTTGTTGGTGGGGAAGTCGTTTTACCTTTGTACGCAACGTAAACATGTAACACACTAATATTTGTTTCAATCATAAAATATTTTTCATAGCGGTTTTGATACCTCGTCTTCCTGACTGTCCTCCGTTTATTGGTTTCGTACGTGAATATTTACAAGCTAGAGCATAAGCATAATGATTTCTTGTAAGGACATTGGTGAATATTATATAGGGGTTTTCAGGACACAGATCGAATTTTTGCAGACCGCACTCATGTACCCGATCTTCCTATACTTTCTGCATTGAAGTTGCTTGGGCACGAAAGGCCGAACCGGATGTCGAAAATGTCCAAGCTTCACATGCGATGGTACGCAGTCTCCCTTGAAAGTCTCCCTTGAGTCGCACAGCGGCGACATTTGCCGCGCGATTGTCCTGAAATGCGCCAACTGCCATGGCCCTCATTACTTCTCCTCAAAGCACTGCCCCCGCTTAAAGACAGAAAGTGCAGTGCTGAAGCAAATGGTGCGTAATCAGGCTACGCACAGAGTCCGCGCTGCTAAGGTGCGACGGCGTCGTTCGCGTCCCCGAAGATCATCTAAGAAAGCAGTTACTTTTGATAGCAAGGCCCCGAGAACTCCTGCA
The DNA here is from genome assembly GCA_023969395.1 of Amblyomma maculatum. Lineage (NCBI taxonomy): Eukaryota > Metazoa > Arthropoda > Arachnida > Ixodida > Ixodidae > Amblyomma > Amblyomma maculatum. Next base: position 19,595 of record JAJIZL010059383.1, read on the forward strand.
TCTTGTCCTACTCCTATTCCTGCGTTTTAAATCAAGGAACTTCGATGGACGGTGAATCTGGAGGTGCTGCCTTAGACGTTAACTGGCCACCATTAACAAAACCTTCAACGTGCTCTGGGCCAGCAAACTTGCCGCGAACCGAATGTCCTGCACCTACTGCCGAACTAGAGAAACGTCAGTATGTAGGACATGGCCAAGACCTACCGACAATTGCCATTCTCACATCCATGATGAATGCAATCCGAGCTGTGCCATCTAGTCTGCACACGCCAGTAGAACAGAACGCGCTACAGGTTCTGGACGCGCTAACACCCGTTGTAGCGGATCTACAGCAGCAGACACAATGGCTCCCCCTGCACATTTGGAAAAAACTCAAGGGCGCCTCTATTTTTCAATAGAATGCCCGTGGGTTTTAGTCCCTAATTGCAGATATTCGACAATATGTTCCTGCAAATCGCATCCCCATCCTTGTTATTTTTGAGCCGAATGTACCAAAGATCTTGCGCACTGTCAGGCTGCGAGGCATGTGCATCTCCAACGCACCAGGAAACCAGCAAGGTCATCATTGATATTCGGCGGGAACTCACATATGTTATCCATCCGGTTCCTCCCAGCAACGATAACCAGTACGTTTGCCTGACAGTGAAGAAGCGAAATTTCACGTTTACACTAGTGGGTGCGTATATGTCCCCTATAAATCATTTTGACGCCACACGATTGAGCGACTTGATGTGATTACGCCTGGCCTTTGGATCATCATAGGAAACTTTAACGCTCACCACATTATGTGTGGAAGTGTTCCAATAAACCTCAAGGGAAGAAAGCTTGTGTCCTCCGCCTCTGATCATGACCTGCATTGTCTTAGTGACGGTACACCGACCTTTATTCGAGGGGCAACTTACAGCAGCTGTCTTGAAACAGCTTTCATCTCTCGATGCCTTACCATCATCATCATCATCATCATCATCATCATCATCATCATCATCATCA
>JAJIZL010059386.1:0-15789 GCA_023969395.1 Amblyomma maculatum
TTCGTTCGCAAGGAAGTAGCCCTACCAGCTCTTGCGCATGACAATGCGACCCTCCACGAACAATCACTGCCTGCCATAAAACGCACTGAGGAAGTCGTACACTTGTTATAAACCACAAAAGTTAGCTCTTCTAGTCTTCACAGCAAGGCAACAAAATTTTAGGACTGATGGATCTCAGGGGGTTTACATGATCCCGAAAAAAGTCGAGTTCGGTCCCCTTTTAGAGGTAAAGGGCGGAAACGTAGGGGAAGAGAGTAGAGCACCAGGCACGCGTTTCCAATTCAAATCTTGCTGTTTATCTCGAGTGCTCAGCTCGACCCGCATTCTGTCGAGTTCGTGTGTACGAGGCTACTACTCTCTAATCTCGAACAAGGCTGATAGAGGACAAGGCTGCATGGGGCGAGTCAGATAACAAAAAGAGAATAAAATCTTCATATTGCCATGTCCGGTCGTTTCCGCAATCACACCTCGATAATGTTAGATGAGATAATTTATTTCACTCAAACAAAAAATAATTATATTGAGTTCCAACAACGAGCTTTCATGTCGCGAAGACAAAAAAAAATAAAGAAGAGCAAAAGCTACGCTAAAAATATGAGACGATGAAAAGGAACTCGTTAAACGCACGTACTATCCCATGTATGTCCTGAGTTTCAAATGGAACTGTCGAAACACGAAAACCAGTACGACTTGGAACTATGAGTTTCGCTGAAAAGTAAACGCAGAGAGACTCGTAATAGGTCCAACTACCAGATTTTGTTGGGAATTAAAATGCTCTTTTAACGAAAGCAATTGAATTTGGTAATTTGTACCAGTTTTCCAAAATAATGATCAGAATGTGCATCTGAACTCAAAATAAACGTGGACGAGAACGATGCCACAGCGGTGTTTTGTTCAATGACAACACGTTAACGTGGTGTGGTGTACGAAGGCAATAGAGAGGATAAAAAAAAAAAAAAGGTAGACCAAACGTAATCGTATGACGAATGGCTGTGGACGTTTAACGATGAACGGGGTAGGATAGTTTTCTACGCGACTACCAAGATTATAAGCAAAAACAACCGTGATTGAGCTCCGTGCCGTTCACAACGACAGTTTTTAGTTAGTTATTTCACTGTCGCACGGTACCAGTTATGCTAAAGCTGGAGTTGGCCGTGAAAGAAAGGTTTGGTCAGGTTTCGTTTTTAGGGTTTAACGTCCCAAAGCAACTCAGGCTATGAGAGACGCTGTAGTGGAGGGAGGACTCGAAGGAAGGAAGGAAGGAAGGAAGGAAGGAAGGAAGGAAGGAAGGAAGGAAGGAAGGAAGGAAGGAAGGAAGGAAGGAAAAAGGAAGGAAGGAAGGAAGGAAGGAAAAAGGAGACAAAGAAAGGAAGTAAAAAGAAAGAAGTCAAGTAAGAAAGAAGGAGGGAAAGGGAGAAAGGAGAAGAGAAAGAAAGAAAGAAAGAAAGAAAGAAAGAAAGAAAGAAAGAAAGAAAGAAAGAAAGAAAGAAAGAAAGAAAGAAAGAAAGAAAGGAATTAGAGACCTTTTAGAAACGAACCTTTAATGTTTAGCTTCCGTCAGGAATGCATAGAAATTCTGAGGTACATATACCCAGAGGTAAAGGACAGGTGATGCGTCGGGAGAGCGGGGATGACGCATGGGGCAAACATCATGTGTTCGAAGAGGTACGTTCCGTCTTGTTTAACGGCCTTCGATCTGACTGGGCATTTTCGCTTAACGCACAGAAAAGAGACTGCGCTCCTCACTTTCGTCAGGGCACCTTATTCTCCGCTCTTTCCACACCTTCCCTCTTCTTTCACTCCGCTTTTATCTGGCTGTATCTGTATTAGGTGCTTCGTCTTTCTACTCCCTCTCCGCTCGTCTGTCGGCTGCAGTTGGTCTCCTGTCGCGAGGGGATTTCCAGGGAAACGCTAGAGTCCCAAAGCGTCTCATCTTGGCCGCACCCTGCTCGCACTCCGTAACACCGTCTTCTTGCCCGCAACGTGGGAAGGAGACGAAATCCCTTTGCGACCCTCCCTGTCGTAGCCACTGTCTCTTGCCTGCACTTCTGTGCACTTTGTTGCTCTTTCTTTGCAGGTTCGTGAACACAGAACTGAGAACCAATGCATGTCTTTCGTATCATCGCTCGTGGTCGCAAAGCCGCAGCCTATTAAAACGTGTATTTTCTCTTTTTGCCTTGCCGCCGAGAAAGGGTCAACGTAAAGAGAGAGAGAGAGAGCTAAGGTGCGCCGGAACGTGGAAGCCATTCAAGAGTCTCTGGGGTACTACTACTAGTCAGATTTTGTTTTTACCTTCCTGTTCGGATGGGTAAGGTTTAAAGAACCCGGTAGACGAGGATATCGCAGTTGTTAATTAATCCTGGCTGTAACTTAAACAGCGTTACTGAAGCGAACATACACTAAGCTACCACTAAACAAAATGAACTTGAATGTTATAGGGTTTGTCTACGTGAACATGAAGGCATCGAGGCAGCAATGTGCTGCACGAGCCAGCGACCTCTCGCAAAACCTGGCGTGCTCCAGGAGCGAAGCAATGGTAGAACAAAAGAAAGCCACGGTGACAACCTTCTTTCTACTCGCATGCATAAACAACGCCGGCATGCATTGTCGACAAAATCCAGCGAGCTCAGGATTTCCTTTCTTTCGAGGGACGCATTGTTCCCGGCCACTAGCCACAAAACAGTTTTTCGGGACCGCGGTTTTCCTGCCAGGTATCACTTTCAAATTTTCCCAGAAGAGGCCTTCTCACCTTTCCGTCTTTTTATTTATATATCTTTTTTTGTACAAAAAAAAAAAAAACAGAAGCGCAGAGGCAAAGACGCAGGGTTTCCAGGAAGGGAAGAAGGAGCGTCTCTCGATGCGGGAAAGACTTCTCAGCCTCGTCGGACGGACCGAAAATCAATTCACCACCATTCGGCCAAGGAGACGAGAAGGGGTGTTCTGGACACCACCTCTGCGCCGGTGCGCGCCAGGGGCAACTTGCGCGCTGCCCGGGTGTCCATTTACTTTTTTTTTTTCTTCGTTGTCGTTCTTGTACCTGCTTATAAATTTCCCGGCTCAGCACGTACAGGCTCGATCGTGCAGGAGCGCGCGAATCCCGGGCAGCAAGGAGGGTCGCTCGACAGCGACGACGACGAACCCCTCGACTCGACAAAGACGGCAGCCTGAGCCGCGGCTAAAGGAAGGAACGATCGATGGCTTAGCCTGTGCAGAGGGCTTTGTTTCTTTGCACCGGCTGCTGACACAGGAAAGCTTTTTCTTTCTTTCTTCTCGCTTGTCGCTCTTTCTCTTTCGGGACGAGCAATGGAGGGAAGGGAAACCAAAGTGCGAGGAGGCAGGACAGGTGAACCGGAGTGAAAACGAAAATACAGAGCGAAGAAAGGAAGAAGAAAAGATATAACGCGGAGGCGAGAAAATGGAAGAACTAGAAGGGCGGTTGGAAGAAGTCACGGACTGCCCGGGAAACAGGAGAGATGTGATGTGAAGGAGGTGGGAAGAAAAGTATGAACACGAAAGCGCCGTAAGAGGAAGTAAAAGCGGATGCACTTCCGGGTAAAATGTGTTGGACGGGTGGCCTGAAAGCAGCGATAAAGTTAACGAGAAAGAAGAGCCCACGTCGATATGTGTTCCCGGATAAAAAAGGAAAAGAAAACTAGAACGAACGAGAGCACGTTCGGAACTGGCCAAAAGCGGAAGTTGTAAAAAAGAAAGGCAGTGTTAGGCCAAAGAAAAGGTGAAGGCGGCGGTGACTGAGAGGTAGCTTCGAAAAGGTGGAAGAGCAGGGAAGAAAAGATGACGTGAAATAGGTGCTCTAAAGTATTGCACGCTCCTCTCATATGCCCCAAGAGATGTGTGTTTTAAAGCTGAGACAAGTGGAACATGAGAAATGAGAGCTGATCGCTCTTTCGGCACGATTATTTCAGTCATGCGATGGAGCAGAATAGAGCTAACTTCGGCCTTGGCCCTGAAACCCCAGGTACAGACTCCATTCGCCAGCCGCGACGGGGTTAAACCATGAACTGGTCTGTTCCGCTGTTTATTTTTGCCGCAAATGTAGCTGTTCCTACGTTTATCGCCGAAACCTTCCAGACGTGAAGTTGAAGGCAAGGCTAATAAATTCAGTGCACTTCCTCTGAATCGAATGTAAACTGGCACCCACTTCTTTTCGCTGTTTGCTCGTGCAGGGGAGAGCGTACTTTTCTAAACGCGGACGCATGGGTTGGTTTGCCTTGCCTCCAGTTTCTTCAGACTGGAGCAACCTAGACGACGTCAGGCAGAAAAAAAGTGATCACAAGTCACATAACATCAGATATGATGTGAAATTGTTTCACTTGAGTGCCAGAGGCAATTTCATTTAAAACATTCTCGTGTTGTGGCACAACTCTGAATATAGTACACGTACTAAAATTATCAGTCTAAACAAAAAAAAAGTGCAAAATTTTAGTTTCGGTTCAGGTTTAAATTGAAGGAAAGATTGGTTTGGTTTGGTTTGTGGGGTTTAACGTCCCAAAGCGACTTAGGCTCTGAGAGACGCCGTAGTGGAGGACTCCGGAAATTTAGACCACCTGGGGTTCTTTAACGTGCGCTGACATTGCACAGCACACGGGCGCCTTGCTTTTCGCCTCCATCGAAAAGCGTCGTAAATTGAAGAAAATAACTACGCATAATTATAGTCACTAAACGCAGGGCCAAACAGCTCTGTTCAGACGCAAACTTTTTTATTAATGCTGTTCTAACAATGAGCCAATATAACTGTCCTGATGATTAAAAATAAAAGGAGCAAATAACACTGTCGTTTGATGCCGCGGACAACAATACTTTGAGATCTATTCTGCTTATGCCCTAATCCTGCTGCGGGGTGGTACGTTATTGTAATAGTAAGTGCTCTATTTTCGCAAACAAAGGGATCTACAAATTATCAGAGCAATCGAAATTTTCAGCACCGAAGGCAGCACTTTACTATGCACACATCGGATGTACAAATATAAACAGGCTCTTTGATACAATACTTTCAGAGTCCTATAGTTCCTTAAAAAAAGCATATAGTGAAGGCTGAAGTGAAGTGGAAATCGCAGATTAGGCTTTCGATAGCATTTTATTCGTGACCTGTGGGGCAAAGAATGGGTTCAAGGCAACACACTGTGTATTCCATTTTCACTAGCATCACGAGAGTTTACGGCTACAAATTATAACCTGATTATAAATAGTAATATAGGTAGCGTTTGTACGAAAAAAATAGGCTAACTTACTATGCTTATGAGCGGTCAAACCGTGTTATAGAAAATACATTTTTCGCTAGGTCAGCACGTTCGAGTTGATTTTGACAAAGACTATATAAAATGCCTTCGAGGTACATGTGTAGCAACTCCACCTATTAGTGATGTAACGTACCACAGTATGTTTCAGAAAAAAAAAACTAAAGAAAATAGCCGAGTGAAAGTTTGATCATGAGAACCGAAAAACAGTGGAAGCCGTTGCTAAAGCGATAAGAGTTTTAAAAGTTTTAGTTCCTACTGGATTCCACATGCCTCTGCAATATGGTTTTGCCATGCTACATCGCAAAGACAGGATAACCGATTGTCACTTAGGGTATCGAACTGGATTCCAAGGGAAGGGAGCGCAGCGGGGGGCGGCAGATAGTTAGGTAGGCGGATGTGGTTAAGAAGTTGGCAGGGGTCAAGAGGATGCAGCTAGCACACGACCGAGTTAATTGGAGGAACATGAGAGAGGCTTTCGTCCTGCATTGGTTATATTCCAGTGATGATGATGATGATGATGATGGTGACGATGATTGAGTATAATCACGGACACTTGTATCGCGTTGAGAGAATATTGGAGGGATATTTTGTACTAAGAATGTTGAAATAGGCCCATCTCGATATGGTTTCCTTCAGCAACACGGGCTGTGGTACTAGTGCGGTGTAGTTTTACTTTAAAACGCGACTTCGAAAACATTACCATACAAACCGTGACTTGCTTGGGGACTTCACGTGGGCAGACATTTCCCATACGCATATTATTTCGGACATCATTAATAAAATATTGCGTGTACAGCAAATTTGGGCCGCAAGATACATCTTTGTCACATCTATAAACATGGATCATCCATATAGGTTTCGCCTACGAAACATAAACAATTCATAAGAGAATTCTCATTTCTCACTGGTTTCAGTCCCAGCAGCCGGGAGGGCTGTGACGTCACAAAGTCTAGGTTACGTGCGGTATGAAAAATACAAAAATAAAAACCAGTAATATATTTTCTGGCTCTTCACTTGTTGTGGCTGCTGTTTATGAGGCAGGCTGGCTTTAGCGTTGTTGTCAACTCAAACGACAGAAGACCGATTATATCGCTTCTTTTTCGTCCATCACGTGACCTAGACTCGAGTTTAACGTAAGATTAATCGCTCGCCTGTTGAAACAGAACAAGTGAGAAAAGAAGCTCGATTATAAATTATTCAGCGGTCGTAGGCGAATATCAAGTGGTGATCCGTGTGTTATGCATCATTACAAGGGATAAAACTTGAACCCGAAAATTAGGCGTCTACACTCCTTCAACGTTTCGTGCGTGCGGCTCGACCGAAAGTCAAGCCTCGCGGGAAACGGGTGCAGATAAACGAAGGCCTTGCCTCGCGCCACCGCTGAAGAACGATCGGAATAAACCGTGTACATGATTCATCGATGGCTGCAAAAAGTCACAAAGTTTGAAGATATAAATGGAAAGAGTGTCTTCAAGAAGCAGCTCAACAAATGTCCGCCGAAATCTCACAAGAAATCTCGGGCTTTGGGTGCGCGGCTTCTTAAAAACCCAGGAGGAACACAGTGCGAAAAGCAAATGCCAGAGGCGTCCCAGCTTCCCTCCACTGCGCAGCTTGCGTTACCCATTTCGACACGCATTCGTCCGGCTCCATTTATCAAGGCGCGAATTAATGAACCCCTCCGACAGATGTCAAAGATATGGTTGCGTGCAGACGCGGGCGTTGTTAAAATTCCTCGAGTTTCCAACAATACGCTCGCGCACCGTATACCCACCCGTATAGTGAGTATACGGTAGTGTACGTCCGACTAAGCGTAAAGCCTCGGCGTTGCAGAGAATAAAAAAAAAAGGGAAATGAAATAGGAAGAGGGCTGAAAGCTTTTTCGGTTTCTTTTATTCTCTTTATAAAAAATTGCAACACCTTAAGACATGAATGGGGCTATAACGGTGATTTACGATCTAGCTCCTAGCCGCTGCTAGGAGCTGTACATCATTACTACTCCGAGAAAAAGCAAGGTGTAAATCTCACTCCCTCTCGTGCTCGCCCCGTGACGCCCGTTTTGTAGTTTAATTCCAAGTTTCGCCCTGCACTCTAAAGGGAGTGCGTGCTCGTGGGGTGAGAGGCAGGTGTAGGCGGTGAATAAACGCCGCTTTTATGCACACCCTTCCCATTTAAAGAGCAAATTAGTGACCGACAATAAGCGCGGTAGACTCAAGCCAGCTATCGTTCTCTTGCGGTGGCGACTGCGCGTTACACGTCTTTTTGCAGGAAAAAAAAAACTCCGGTTTGGCCACGAAACCACGAAAAGATGGAGGAGAGGTTTATGAGGACAGGACAACGTTTAAACTTGAACTTAACGTTTACTGATGACAGATAGTTAATATTGAAATTTCCCGAGCCCTTAACTATATATGGCGCTCCTTATAGCCCGAGTCTGTTTGCGACGTCCAGCTCTGTAAACAAAACCAAATTAATTTATTCACTGCCTAATTGGAGTGGAAAGATAAAAGAGACATGCAGCCATATGAAGAAACCCTCCTTAGATCTTAATAATGGCGCGATGACGCATTTCTAGAACGACTCTAACACATGTACCTGCCACCTTTCATCACCGTTTTAACCTTATTCAAGTATACTATGAGCAGCGAACCGTGACGATTCGTCAGGGAAACTACTAGTGTCTTCCTTTCCCTTAAACATAAATTTTTATGTCTCTATAGCGATCCACGTTTGTGTTTTCCCTAAAATAGCCCAATTAAGCTTCTGAAGGGCATTGAAATTATGGTGCAGTTCAGCACTATAGGTTTTATTGCGCTCCATCCTGCAGCCTACAAATAGCTTCTTTTTCTTGTCGTAGGTCTGCAAGTACATGGGCCCTAATTTTTTGACAGTACTGCACGACAACTGCTATCGCATTCAACATGCCTTCAACTGCCACCAAATTCTTCGTGGTTATCTCGCACCAAAAATAGTATGCCAGCAGACGGATTGCACGTGGTTCGCAATGAAACAAACACTGTCCAATGAAGCAGTGTCCGTATCTGCAAAGACACTCTTCTCGCGGAAAAACATCCACTGGGGCTTTCATCAACGGTAGTACGTTTCGTTTTGTACAACTCATAAAATGAAGTAGACGCTGATATACATAAAAATCCGTCTTTTTTTTTTTTTTTAGACAGTATCAAAGAGAGCTAAATGTCCACCTTGAAGTTTATTCAGTACGCTACACATCTTAATAAACTCAGTGACAGAACCCCAACCCTCTTCTCTATTTTGTGCTATCAGTGACATTTTTAAGACCACCGGTATCCGCTCGTACCGGGAAAGGAGCGCTGGAAACCTTTGCAAATCTTTTAGATAATAAAACTTATTGTTACCCTGTGACAGTTCCATTCTTTAATGTGACCGCACCGATCTATGCTGTATTACGAGGTACAGGTACAAGGCAGTCGATTAATGATTATTTAATAAGGATCAGGGACGTCTCATAGCTTTTCGAATTATTCCGGCAGATAACATCAGTTAGTCGTTTTCAACTTCTGTGCCAAAATAATAGCGCCGTTCGTTAAGTTTTAAAAAAATATATTGAGACTGAAGGTCTCTATTTATATTTCTTTATATATCATTAAAACCATTCGGCTACGAAGGGGAAGGGAAACCACATGGCATGCACGCGTGATGAGACCAGTAGACAAGGACATTGCCACTTCGATGCCTCCGTTGTACCCCGACCTGCCTTTCAAGCATGGCGTCTATTTACGTGAAATGGGGACGCCAGAAAGTTTTGTCATGTTTTAATTTCGTGTAATTTGATTCTTCGTCACCTGCATGTCGCTTTATAACTTTTTCAGAACAAGATAACTGTAAGACATCCTTGAACGCAACATCAGGCTCCCGCCACATTATTTGACTGTCATCCTGCTGCTCTGGTCACCATGGCTTCAAACTATGTCACTTACCGGAGTCCCTGAAAAAGCCCACAGCAATTGATACTTACATGGCCTGAGATCATGAAACATCCAGGGAACGGTTGAGAAGGAGATGTAATCTAAATAAAGGCCATGTGGTCGTGCATTTCAAGGAAGTAAGGATGTTGACTTTGTGAAAACAACACTCACAATTTGGTGTCCAACTAGAGGGTTCTGTGTATATAATGTGGGGTTTACTAATAAGAGCTTGACCAAGGTATGTAAGAAAGGAGCGAAGCACAATAACGTATCTCAGTTTGTAATATCAGAAATTCACGCCCTTTTGTAAGCAGCAAGGAAGATTTCTAAAGACAGTCACAAGGTCACGATTTCTCATAAAGTTGTCGACAACGTCCACAAGGCCATGGCACTGATATTAAAGAACTACCGCACTACGCTAACAAACGAAAATGCGTTATATTACTGAATTACCTTCAAAATGGTGGAAGTGCATTCAGAGATGCAAACAAAAGATATTACCAAATAACCTGACATAAAATCCTAAATAAACAAAGCAATCCTATTTCTTTACAGGCGCTACGTTATGATGTTTGCACAGGGCCAATTTCATTCTGAAATTACTTTTTCTGACTTTCTGTGCGAAAGATCGTCGTCAGGTACCTTGTTTTACCTTTCACAGAAGGCTAGTCAATAGGCTTCTAGCATCGTGAACTCCCTGTTAGAAAACCAATGCCGTGATGCTGAAAATATCATTCATTTTAGAGAATAAAGATGAGAAAAAGCGCTTCCTCTTTATCTGTGGACTTGTTCTTCTTACGAATTACCAGCTCACCGGTCACCAGTTTGTTAATTCGTTTATCAATCTTCCTACTTCACGGGTTTCTATAATAACGTATACGCAAGGTGAAGTTTAATACCAGAAATGCTGAAAAATAGGGGTGGCATCATTCTAAGCTCAGAATAATCATAAATAAAGACTAAAGATACGACAAGAGGTCGTACGTAATGCACTGAATTCTTTTAAGAAAATTTTAATTATAATGTTATTCTAATTACGTACAGCGTGACTCCAGAAAAGCGTGGCTAAAGGGCTTTAGGTCAGCTCGAAGGGGGAGTGAAGGACCCACTCCTTCGCACAATCCGAAGAGGAATCTTGTATACCCTTTGCAGGACTGTCAAGTACCCCACGATAGTAGCGACCGAGCTCCGCACCGATGACGGGGAGTAGAATGTGCCATCCATGCGCCAAGCGAGGGTACAAGGGGCCCTTTGCAGGGATCTTGGCGGCTGGAAGCGATCCCTCCATTGTGGTATGGGCGGAGGTGAGAGCGGTGTCACTATTCATGTTCTCCTCTTTTTAGTTAGTGAAAGGAGGCCATTTCGAGGCGTTTGGTGGCGTCTTTCTTCCGAGTCCCACTGGATGACGACGAATTAGGCACGAGACAGGGGCTGTGCGTATCGGTCGCGACTGGAAACATGAACGCGCCTTTCTCGGCAACATTTTCCTTAACAGTTACTGTTTTTTTTTTTTTTTAAATATGTGACTATCAAAAAGCCAAGAAAATTGTTGTGGTCGAGTCAATAGAATGGAAAGTGGAGGTGTTCTCTCGGCGTACATAGACTTGTAACTTACTTCCATCTAGCGTTCCCAGCAAAAGAGTGTTGCTTTTACAGGTGCGGCTTAAGCTCTCAACAAGAGCGTTTTCTGCTGCCGGCCAACGTGTTTTGAAACTGAGGTCGCTGCGTTCGCATTCGCTGTTGCAATGCCTTTTTGCGCACTCTGAATAGTACGAAACCGTCGCGGTGAACGTTATAGCTATAATTAATTCGAGCCCAGCACGTTCCGCAACGAAGCACTCGAGGTATCGATTACCGCGGCCTATGCCGAGGAATATAGTGAGAACGAACTTTCATCGCGCCTATATAGGGTCGCTTTTCAGGTTCAGGAAGATAACATAAAGGCTAGTTCCAAGGTACCGAGTTGACGGTTATTGTCTATCTCCATCGGTGTTTAATCTACCCATTTTAAACATTAGCTGCGTCTAGTCCCGATCATTGAATGTTGGCAGGGTTAATCACTAACTCAAGCTGCACTGGTGAATTAACAAGGCAAATATGTTGCAAAGATTCCTTCCTTCCTTCCTTCCTTCCTTCCTTCCTTCCTTCCTTCCTTCCTTCCTTCCTTCCTTCCTTCCTTCCTTCCTTCCTTCCTTCCTTCCTTCCTTCCTTCCTTCCTTCCTTCCTTCCCTTCCCTTCCCTTCCCTTCGCTCCTTCTTTCTTTCCTTCCTCCATTTTCTTCTTTCGTTCTTTCCTACCGTTTTTTTCCTTCGTTCGATCGTTCGTTCGTTCGTTCCTTCTTTCCTGCCTCTTTTTCCTTCGTTGCTTCCTTCATTCCCTCTCTTCTTTTCTTTCTTCCTTCGTTCCTTCCTTTTTTCCTCTATTTCCTTCCTTCATTCCTACTTTCCTTTCTTTCGTTAGTCCTTCCTGTTTTTCCTTCCTTCCACTCTTTCCATCATTTGTTCCTTATTTCCTTCGTTCGTTCGCTTCTTAGTTCCTTCCTTCCTTCCTTCCTTCCTTCCTTCCTTCCTTCCTTCCTTCTTTCCTTCCTTCCTTCCTTCCCGCCTTCCCACCTTCCTTTTTCCTCCCTTTTTCGACTTCTTTCCTTATTTCTTTATTTCTAGTACGATTGGATGCAGGAGGTTTAGTGTAAAAATAATTAACAAATGGTATTTGATAATATGAAATACGAATAATGCCGGAAATGATAATACGTTGCTTCCGCAAAATTCCCTCCGCTTGAAGACAACTTGCAATGGCCGCCCGACTGGTTATTACCAGATGTACATCGCGGGTATGTGAAACTGAACTTTGTCTGAAATAAACTCCACCAGATCACCTCCGGTCGGAGTATACACGTGTGCAGTATACCAGTGGTTGGTAACGTGTAAAAGAATCAATGATAACAGCTCACCTCACGCCCACCAGCCTCCTTAACTGACGAAAGCACCGTCGCTGTCTCAGATTGAGACTATCTTTGTCGCAGCTACAACTTCCAATACAGCAAGATGTCACGCACTTTGCTGTCTCATCGCCACTTAAGTGACATACAACGAAGAAAGAAATTGTACTCTTATATAAAAGGACATTTTACTCCATAGTTTACCTGTTTTCCAAGCCATATTTTTATGGGGCCTGAGTACTGAACAAGTGCCCAAACTATTTTGATTACAAGGAAAACGTTGAAGATGGCTCCTAATTTTGTGTTCTCTAGAGGAGGAAATAATTGAAAACATTTAACTATTAAGTGTTGAAGTGGCAGCTTTAATCGCTCAGTACTCGGTGCCTCGTTTGCATAGATGTAATTTTTGCTCCCTTATCTATCGATCTCTTAAACTGTGTCTCTAATACAGTCACAAGCTAACAAATAATCCAGCTACCGGTCGTAAGCAGCCAACCGACGTGTTTACTTGGCATCTACGAGCCCTGAAATGTTAATACCTATTCCACCCTACCATCTAAAATTGAGCAACGCGAGTTACCGGCCCCTGCCAAATTTTTAGCTGCACGCGATTATTAGTACGCAACACAGTCAATCGACGAATTGATTCTCGGTCGCGTTATATCCTGCCAGAGCTCTGCCCGCGATTTTTTGCTCAACACAGACGCCGGCTCTTCTGCAGAACGGCGCCTTTAAAGCTATTATAACATCAATGACTGAGCATTGATTGTATGTAATTATACAGAAGCAGAAATGATAGCCACGTGTCCTCGGACGAAGTCGTGCTGTGTGCCTGCGGATGCTATATGCACCTCTATTCTAGTGGCCTACTCCACTCGTGTTTGCCCCTCATGTATGGTTTGCTATATTACGCATAGGTTCTTCATCATTTCCATTGCCCATTCATAGCTTTTGGCAGTGGAAGATCATTGACAGAGGCAGTCAAGAAAGCTGAATTTTTTTGAAGGCGTTTTACGAACGAACTGAAAAAAGAAATTATTTACTTTTTCGATTATATGCCTACCATTGGAATTAATCTTAAGCTGAATTTATCGCTTTTTTCTGCAATCAGAGAAAGCGTTCCGTACATTCTACAGGGTTTTGTCTTTCTTAAAGATTGCGTTGAGCATAAAAAGGTAAGGAAATGAGGTGCTCGTTCGAGCCACAAAACGATCACATTCTTAACCTGTCATTGATAACAGCACAAATAAAGGTTATTTCAAATGTTTTCCCTCCGCATTTCCTATTTTCGGTAACAGTTCGCGTCCTTCAGTGTTCGATGATGTTTATACTACCTTAAATTTCGCCCACTTTTCAACGCAGCCCTTAGTGTCGCACCCGCGCTCTGTGTAAAAAGCTCTTTTTTTTTCTCTCTCTCTCTTTTAAATCTTTGAGTTCTGCTGGGATTTTATTCTTTCATACTGTTCTCCGCTTATCGCATAAATTATTTTGAACTAAATTCCACCCGTTATTAAATCCTGCTCGTCACTATAAACAACGCTAAGGTGATGATTTTGCCCGAAGCCCACCCAGGCTCAGTAAGCTCTCACACAAAGAATGTTTGTATGATACGTTGTCTTCGAGTGAAGTATATGCCACCTCCGTGCGATTAAGTAAGGCGCACTTAGCAGTAAGGAACTGCCGTTCACTGCTGTGCACGCCGCAAAGCTGTAACGCGCCGTCGTGCGTATTTTCTGAAAAGTTCATCCTTCGTGCACTTTGCTCATCTCGACCTTTTAGCTTTATTTTCGGCTAATCTCCGGCATCTCTCGATGAAAAGATCCCTAATATGTGCCTTCTTTGGTTCTGAGCGGCCTCTACAAATGTTTTCTCATGCTTGTAAAACCGGTATGGCTATTAATACAACCCGTACGTTAGCACTGAAGAAACAATGAAACTTTGCGCACCTGACTCCGATTTAAAACTGTTCGTACTCCCGATAAATCTTTGTTCCCTTAAACTAAAACAGTCTATCAGCGAGCACGATTCTTAGATTAGTACTGCAACTTTTTTGAGCGAATCATTTTAGACCTCTGCTTTACAGGCCTTACACATGTTTTGTTTACTTACTGTCAGTGAAAGACCTCTAACCGCGGTAGACAAAGTCATCATTCCTTCGGCCTATCTCCTATTACGCTCTCTTAATCGCCCAGCTCTGGTGTTAAATACTCAGAGGTTTGCCTGGTTAACTTTACTTAATTTTAATCCTCCCTTCTTTCCTACGCTTTATGAGTTCATTATCATACCTCTAACCAGTGGAATTAGAACGGCGTGCCAGATCACTGGGACCTGCATCGGAGGGAATAAAACATTAAGTTAGGCCTTATAGTGAAGCGTTATTCTCAACTGGCACCGTCGGGAGCCTTACGCGGCGCTTGCACAGACTAGAGCTGCGGCTTAGGTTTGAATAACCCGCTTCTAGAGCACTAGCACTAAATCTCTCACTCTCCAAACAGCCGTCATGTCGGGATGAAGGTTACGAGTGGGTTGGGAAGTGACATGGCTGGGTAGTCATTAGTCGGATAATTGTGCAACAAGCACACATGAAATGACCGAGTTGGTAGGTGATTTGGTTTGTTTTCTGGGGTTTAACGTCCCAAAGCGATTTAAGCTATGGGAGAAGCCTTAGGGAAGGGATCTGGAAATTTCTACCGCATGGCGTTTTTTAACGTGCACTTACATCGCATAGCACGCGAACGCCGCTACCGGGATTCCATTACGCATCCTTGGGCACAGCAGTCGAGCACTCTAACCACTGCGCCACCGCGGCGGGTGGTCGGTAGGAGGTGCAAATTCGGGTATCTCCTCAGACTTGGTAAAGTGAGACTGAAATCAAACCCGGGATTCTTGGACGACGGGTCAAACGCTCTGCCCATAGGTTACGCAGGCACGATCGGACGGCTTGATAAAAACGGAGTTTTACATTTATATCAAATGGTCTTTACCTAATGTCACCTAGCTTATGACACTATGGTAATGAGTATGTGTGAGCCAGTAGAGGCTGTCAAGAATAATATATGCAATATTTAAAAGGGCAAGTAAAAGCGTAACGAATGTTAACAAAATCAAACCAACGTTAAGGAAGCTAAATCAAGATAAACAAATCTAAACAAGTGTAATAAGCATCGGCGAAGCTAAGTCTTATTTAGCTTAGCCAGAGAAATCTGGATCTATTGTTTCGAAACAATTTGTCTTGGCCTCATATACCTTCCCTCGTTTAATTGCTTCATTACACATATAGCACCCGTAATACACCATAAATCACGTACACAAATCCTCAAAAGATTCATTAGTTTTGTCACACGTTTTTAAAATCCGAATCACAACATTCGGTATCGGCCCGAGCTCATCACTCATGATGTGTTTGGGGCTCCCTGGCCAAAAAGCATCACCATCTCCAGGGACTGGGGCCCACGACCAACACGAATGCTGTAGAAACGACGCCTGGAAGCCTGGTGGCAGACTCGCCAACAAGAACAGTCGTGATTTATGCCCCGAAAACGTTTTATTTATTTTCTCCTGTCGCTCACCTCTTTAATATCCTCGCTATCCCTTTATTTCCGCCGCCCCAGTTCAGGTGCTTCAGATATCAGATAGAAGATACCGG